>JBAMBM010000622.1:0-22828 GCA_037043425.1 Hirtodrosophila duncani | reverse complement strand
GTACTCGATTAGCGTTTTCATATCGGATTGATTAATGACATTTCGGACGAATTTTACTTGGTTTGAATCTAGCTTGCAAATCTAATTTCTAAACTTTACTATAGCTCATAAGAACAAATTATGTTTTATTACTTGTGAATATAAAATTATGAACTCGCAAATTATTTGTTAACATGAAATTATAAATTCGTAGATTATTTATCAAATAAAATTATAAGCTCGCAAAAATCAATTTATAAACTCGCACTGAATTTATATTTATAAATGTATTTTTTTATTTTCGTTTTAAATAAGCACTCTACTTGCATTTTTTCTTTAAGGTGATTGTGTGTTTTGTTTGTAAGGTACATTTTTTTTGTTATTGCTGCTGCTGTTTTTTGTTGTAGCGCGTAACTGCAACGATGTTGATCCAACGATGCTGAATCTTTTTTTATAATTATTATATTTTTATAATAATTATGGGCCCAAGTTAATATTGTACTTTTCTTGTGCGAAGTCACTAAGTGAAAGTACTTATTCAAGTTGACCATTCAAGTTAATTGCAAAAAACAGACTAAAAACTAAAATACAAAATGTTCGTACTTTTTTATACTTTTTATTACATATATTTCAACCCTTACGTTATTTGTTCATTGCCTGCTTCGCTAATGAAAATTACGACTTGATACTGGAGTAATGACGTGTGCGAGAGACGACGTGCATTTTAAAACTAAACTAACATTACAAAATTTCTTAAGAGCTAAATTCAAAATATAATAACTTGAAAGCATAACAATATGCATGCAAGTCGTGGACGGCCAGCCGAACCTTCATAACAAAGGCCGTTACCAGCCGATTACCGCCGTTGCCGGCTGCAGCGGGAATGCTGATACTTCGTTTTCGCTCTCCAGCATTGCACGTGCAAGAGTTAGTTAACTATTCCCCCCTTAATCCAGGCCGCCCTCGGCCGATGCTACTTCAGCGAGAACCACTCTCATGTTCTTAACTGCGATCCTCTTCTTGGTGATGCGTCCATATACGAAGATGATTGAGACGCAGGCTGTGCCAAGGAGAAACAATATTATGGTTGTGTTGTTGACTTAACTCCAGACTTCCTGAATTGTCTCCAAATTAAGTTTATTCAATCGATGAAGATACGGGAGACCGGTTCTGGATGTTGTCGCGGGTAACGTATTTTGTTCCGTTAACCGTAACCCAATCGTTGAATGAATCGTTAGATTCGTACCATGCACCCACCTCTCATTGTCATTGTGTATACTAACACCGATGCGTCGTTGACGATGATGATCCGTCGTCAACCTATGTGTTAGCATCCAGGTGACTCGGCTGGATTTGGCAGTGAGTCACTCTGCCCGCATGGAGCTCTCTGGCGCATGATCTGGCTGTTGACAGGCTGTTCTCGAAGTAGTCTTGCAGTTCTTCACCGCTTGACTTAGGAAACGTAATAATAAAATAAATCATGTTCGTGGATTTAAGGACTTTCACGGACGTCACGGACATTAGATCAACAATGGGGTATTTGTGGGCTCCTCAAGCCAAACGGATTTTAAGTTTGTGTGGTCTAAAATATGTGGACTGACAATGTTTGCCTTGGCAAGGGTTATGGCGATCATTATGTTTAGCAACTCCATTAGCAACATTCTATTCCTGGCTAAGAGGTTTTCATATAAGTGCCCTGAATCAATATGATTATTTTTTGAGGTTTTTTTTTTAAGATTTGGTTGATTTAATCCTGCACTCTAGAATTAATTGTCCTTGTGGACCACCCCCCCATTAATGAGAACCGCGGTCCCCAGGTCAGCTTCCACAGCTTTCTCTTCGCACAAAGCTCACGCCTTTTCATTTTTGCTTCCGAGTCTGTGATTGGATTTTACTAAAACTTTGTCGCTGACTTCGAAGACTCTATTTTGTTTAGACTGGTTCTCTCTGGTTCTGAGCGTATCTTGGCCCCTTTTAAGTCTATCCTGAATTTCTGTTAGCTCTACATCGGGATGAGACTTCACAACATCAACTGGTCTTTTGTTGGTGACCGAGTGAATTATCTGGTTGTACCCGCTTGTAGCCAACAAAAATTACCTCAACAGTGTTGCTTATATTTTTAGCTATCTTTAGGCGTCCAGCAAGCTCTAGCAGAGTGCTATGAAAACCCTCGACCTGTCCGTTCGAAACACTATGTTGGTGTGCTGCATTTGAGATGCTGACACCATAATGGTTTATTATTAGTGAGCTGATCGTCTGGGAGTATAAAGACGGCTTGTTATCGCAGTAGATTTTTTCTGGCTGCCGGATAGAAGTTCATGACTTTTAATATGGGTACTTTTAAATCTTCTATGGTACCTGATTGAATCGGCTGGGCT
Source organism: Hirtodrosophila duncani (assembly GCA_037043425.1). NCBI lineage: Eukaryota > Metazoa > Arthropoda > Insecta > Diptera > Drosophilidae > Hirtodrosophila > Hirtodrosophila duncani. The sequence goes on along the minus strand of JBAMBM010000622.1, from coordinate 20,471 downwards.
ACAGCGAATTTGGAAAATTTGTCAATGCATGTTAAAAATGTTTGCCTGTTGAGGAAATATCCACGTGTAACATCTACCCTGAGTATGATGAAATCGGTGTTTCCCCCGAGTTCCTGTTTTCTAGGTTGCCTATCATATTTTGCCCTTGCGCTAATTTTGCAGTTTAGCACGATGTCATTGGCAATCTTAGTCATTTTTGGGAAGTGGTATTCGTGCTTGACATTTTCTTGGGCTGCCTGTGAGCCCTGTTGTGCTCTGTAAGGAGGATTTCTCTAAGCTCACTAACACTAAAAATGCCCGTAGCATGGTTTTTGGAGTGCCAGAATTTGGTCGTCGGGAAGTGTGCAAATTACACAGTAGTGCATTCACCGCTTGAGTACTTCCCATAACTCGTCAAGCAATGATTTTTTACAGGTATAATATAGGAGGTGACGCCTTATATTTCCAAACAGTATAAAGCTGCGCTCTGACGGAAAGCTCGCTTCCTCGAGAGTTATCTGTTTCTGGAAACAACTCAATGGTTTTTCGGTAGATTCAATTGTGTAAGTCAAGGAAAGCTTACTGTGAGCCGTGACAATGCATGATTCACTATCTTGGTGGCTTAGAGCGGTAAGCTGTTGTCTGGACAAGGCATCGGCCAAATTTTGGGTTAGAATCAGACAAGGCCAGAGGCTGATAGTCTGTGATGATGTTAAGATCTTTCACCCCGTATAAATAATTGCGCCATTTGCCAAGGGCCCACACGATAGCTAGTAGTTTTCTTTCGTTTGTGGCATAATTAATCTCTGGACTCTTCAGTGTTCTGGAGATCATTGTTATGGGACGCCCTTCTTGGGAGAGAACTGTCTTAGCGTCTGTCGTTAGATCAAACGGCTTCTTGAAATCACAATATCGGAGCATGACACCCTCAGACGCCAGTAGGTTCCGCAGCTTTTGAATTGTGTTGCGTTGAAGATCAGAGAATTCTACAAAAAATTGTCTTGATCTATGTCTACTAACTGACCCATTTTCACCCTTTAGGATGTCTGCAATGGGTTTTGCTATTGCTGCAAAGTCCTTAATAAAGCACCTGTAATAGCTTGCAAGTCCTATGAATGATCTTACCTCGAAAACCGTCTTGGGTTCCGGAAATTCTTGTATGACACCATCACTAGTAACCACAAATCTAAGGAAATGTACGCTTCTCTTAAAAAATGGTGACTTTTCCTAGGATACCCCTATGTTTTGTTCATACAAACTTTTTAATACCAATCAGCATGTTTAACATGAGATCCCTCACCCTTTGAAAAAACAATGACACCATCATCATAGAAAAGGATTTCTGAATTATACCATTCTTCAAACGATCTTGAATTTCTTTGTTTACAAATTCAGGTGCACCCATGGGATACGGGTACAACTTGGCATAGATGGGCTTCTCAGTTGTAGCTTCATTAACGTCTGCAAAGGCTTTTTTCCTACTCTCTAACATTTTTATCTACATTAGTGAAATTGACATCTACGCACTTGTGGTACAGTAGGGGTTCCGATTGATTACCAAACTTGAGTTGGCTAGTGTTAAGACAAAGCTGCGCTACGACTTCTGCTAACAGGTCGAGGCCTATGATCCCGTCAAACGTTGAACGGTCTGGGGGAAGGAAGAACGTCGATTTCTGCCCAAATATTGATATATAGCATTTCTGTGATATTTTGGTAGTTCCGTGAATTGAGTGAATTGTAAAATGGGTATCAACCGATATATCAACGGATATCAACCGCCCAGGGTATGGGCAAATGTAGTTTTTCGCCACGCCCGTGATGAAAGGTAGCAGGGACCTACCTGCGCTTCAGCAGCACTATCGGAAGTTTCATACTCTTTAGGATCGCCCTCTTGACTAGTATGATTTACTGTCTGACGCCTCTCACCAGTTAATCGGACAAAAGTATTTATTCGCTTGGCAGCGAAAGCAAATCTTTCATGGTTCGACTCGACCTTTCTGGTGAAAGCCAGAGCCGAAGGCAAGTCTTTGGGTCTTGCGGCAAAAAGTACATATATCAGGCTTCGCTTAAGCCCTGATATGAATACCTGCAACGCATCATCAATAATGTCAGCTTTATTTCGACCTCGTTATATGCTACCGTCGCAGCTTGTCGCCAAGAAACGTAGGCTGCTTGTGCCTCCGTAAACTTAGGCAGACTTTTGACCGCGTCCAGCGGCTCATCGCTACGAACACTTTCTAAGATTTTCACTTCTTTGAAAACTGCTCTAGAAAGGGCAGTAATCTCTGCTATTATTCTTGTCAATTCAGCAATTTGTCCCTCCAAGTTTGCCTTTAAGGCCGCGTCCCTTGCATTGAACTGCTCTAGAAAGGGCAGTAATCTCTGCTATTATTCTTGTCAATTCAGCAATTTGTCCCTCCAAGTTTGCCTTTAAGGCCGCGTCCCTTGCATTGAACGCTACTGACTGCGCTTGCAATGCGGCTGCGACTACTGCCTCTACAAAATGTTTAACTTGCTGGAGATCCATGTTTGGCTTGCTTATCAAAACTGAGTTGTTTTGATTACTTTCGAGAACTGGGTCTTTATCTGAATCTGAATTTTTCGATTTATATTTTATTTAAATTTTTTGTAAAACGTACGAAAACAGAAACGCGTATGGGTGTATATTAGAATGACTTCATTCATAATATGATCTCAAATGAATTAATTCGAATGATGTCAAATTGAATAAGTGCGAAGCACACAATGAAATGATTTTCTGTGATTGCGAGGGATATAGAGTTTGACAGGTATTGCCATACTCATTCAAATGCATTAACATTTCTTTTGTGGTCGGCAGCAAAAGAAAATGGGCTATTTGTTAAAGTCGTCATATTAATGCTGAACTGTGCATTACATAAAGGATGGAACGATTTTTCGAATAACAAAAACTTTAATGCGCCAACCACTTGCTGAAAAACACCATTGAAAAAGCAATCAAAGCAGTTCCGAGATAGTGCAAATCGTTGATATTTGAGGCAAGCTGGTCAAGTATTTCAAGAAATCAGGATCAAAATCTTGCTTAGGACTGACCTTAAAAAAGCGTGGCCCCATGCCTTGGAATACCATTTTTAATTTGAAGAATTCAGGACAGATTAATTGGGTCGACTTCATAAACATATTAAATAGCCAAAATGAGACAAATTGACTGCATCAACGTATACCATTTAAGTTCGATTGTTCGACCATTAGAAACTTTCGAAACGTTTCCAACAATTTGAAGCAAACGCCCAACTATATATTTAATAGTTCCAAATATTAACAAACTAAAAAAACTGTCTGCCCGATAGTAATGATAGTAAAATTATAGAATTATTTAAGTCCGTGTTACAGACCTAAATATCATGCACAGTTCTTTAGCTGTACTTCTTTTTCCTTCTTTAAATAAACTGTTTCTATTCCCACACACTGAAAAACAACCCATAATTAATGACTGCAAAGAAATCATGACAAGTCTTCTTGAAAACGATATTTTTCATGATATAACTAATCCACCAACTGACGACGAATTTCCTGAATTCGTAGAAGTCCCCAAAAATAACAGTGATTTTATAAAAATAGGGCATGAATAGGGCGGGTACCGCTGATTTGGATTGTTTTCATTGGTGGAATATACACGTTTCTTTATTACAAAAATGTTTTCTATACCAGCTAGTAGTGTGGCTTCTGAAAAAGAGTTTTCTGATGCAGGAAATTGAATAACACAAATGCGCTATCTCTTGGCAACAAGCCTAGATAACATTAAACAAATTATCTTCTTGCATTCAGTTTTAGAATAATGGATAAACTTAATGATAATAAATAAAAATCATAATAATAATTATTCATATTAAATTAATATAATAATAAAAAGTATATTATTTTCTTTGCACACAGCAAAAGTGAAAGGAACAACAGAAATAAAACATAATGAAAACAAAATTCGAAACGAGCTCGAATTAATTCGAAATAAGCAATCTCACTTATTCGACTTCGTGCCTATTCGTACGAATGAGTGCGACTGGGTCCTACAAGTGTACACTAATTCATTTAAATTCGTTTGGCTTTGCATTTGACGTTACTCATTTCTTTTTTAGAATTCTTAGACGCTCATTTTGATATAGAGGGCGATTTAGATGTAAGTGAATGAGATGGCTGCGAATGTTAGAGTGAAAGTGTCGAAGGATGTATACGTATGAGTGAATGCGGAGCGAATGCGCCTTCTGTTAAGTTGGCTTAACAGTGAGGGACCTCACTGAAGTTTTATGGCACGATTTATAAATATATTGTGTTCTGTTCTGTATCCAAAGGACCACTCCAAGGACAGCAAGCTCAGCTGGGCTACCACCACGCCAACCAGGAGCATAGTCATACAAGGAGAAGGAAGGAACATAACAATTTCTGGAAAACGTGGGGCAAGGACAGACTTATATTGTGGTTTTAGCTTTATACTTCTTTTTTTTATGTATGGGGAGTGGGAGCCGACTATATTTTTACCACCAATAGGAGACGACATTTGTGAGGTGATCAAATGTAAGCTCTGACTGGAATACGGTTTGCAGGGTGATAATAGTCAAAAGGCAAAGCGGGACAGTCTATGAAGCAATATACATATATGTGGAGCATAAAGGATAAAGGTATGAAGACGCTGACTTCAAAGTAACGGCAGAGTTGTGGCTGGCGGCGGACCATAGAAAGGCGAAAACAAAAGCGAAAGAGCATGTTTGCCACGCCTTAGCTTTGTGGTTGATTATAAGAGGTAGGTTGAGGTAGCGTGCTAGTGCTGCTCAGAGACCAATGAGGTTAGGGCGGACCGGCTCTTCTTGAATAGTGTCACTTTTAATAATAATAACGGGACGTTGATGTATAATGCGCAGCACGTTGAAGTGGTCCCGCAGCGGTACCAAGCCGCTGTGATTGTAACGCCCGAAAGAATCACCCGCTTTCCATGCCTAACGTGCAACAGAAAACGCGGGACGGAAAAAAAACACGTACTCGAAAACAGATTAGAAAGAAAACAACACTGGCTTGCTTGATTACTTTCAATGAAAGCAATGACGAACAATAAACGATTAACATTATCTACTTGCTAGATGCTTTAGTATAGATGGAAAAGTTTGTTTATGCAAGATATATTTTGAGTTACAATGCTGAAAATAGATAGGAACATACTTTCTAGTAGCTCTACGAGGGACAGAAAACTTAGTTGGCTCAGCAAAGTCGGAGAGTCAATTTAACTATTAATTAGCTTAAATTTAAAGATAACATTAGGCATGATTTTTGTATTGGGAAACCAGTCACAACATGCGCAATCTAAAATAGTGCGGAAAAAAAGTGTACATAAATTTAGTTGTATAAGGGTAATCATTAATTTGACCAACGCTTAATAAAACCTAGCATACTTACTTCTTTATTGACGGTTATAGGTATGTGACCATCGAATTTCAATTTAGGGTCTAAGAGTCATCCCAAGTCATCCACGGTATCGATCCAATCAAGGAGCATATCGTTAACAAGGTAAAATATCTGCAGCGGTATGCTACGACAAAACGACATGACTTTGCATTTAGATCAGTTAAGATTTAGAAAGTTGACCTGTCACCACGAAAAGCAGTAAGGTCTTCTAACAGCCTGAAATGGGAGGAAGAGTCGTTGAGGGAGAAACAAAGTTAAAAATCGTCGGCGAACATAAATTCTCGAGAATATGACAGAACCTGAGGAAGATCATTGATAAATAGGGCGAAGAGAACAGAACCAAAGTGACTACCATGGGAAGCCACGGAGATAAAAGTCAGTGTAAATCACTTCAGTATTTTATTGTTGCATCCTTAAGCAATAAGTTTTCCGTATCAAGGGGATGCTTTTAGATGTAAGCTGTAAGGGTATAAATGATCAGACCGATACTTAAAAAGGGAATAAGTAGCTTGAAAAACTGTGCAAGTAAGTTGACAATTTGGTTTAATGTTTATATAAAATAATGAAGACGGTAGGAAAGATGGTTTTTGTTTAGAATTAACAAAATTATCAAATTGTTTTGGGTCCCGACAGCGATGCAAATATGCTTTATAACACTCGGAATTAATGATAGTGAAAATCGAATGAGCAGCAATATAGAGATCTTGAACTTCTTAAAAAGATTTCATATTTTTTAAATTAGACAATTGTGGAGTAAACCAAGAAGGCTTATTAATCCTAACATGGCTACTAAGCGGAACCAAATCTTTAAAAATGCAATAAATAATTTTATTAAACCGAAATGTCCATATCTGTACAAGTGTGATCAGTATGATTGAAGGAAAACATTGTTAAGCCTAGCGAAATCAGCCTTTTTGAACGAAAATGTTCTATCTGACAAGTTGGAAGATGCAGATACGGAAGGAATAGGAATATCCATAATAACGAGTAATGACGGGTGAAACGGGTGAAGTGGAAGGGTCAGAAAAAAAAATATCAAATCAAGTAGTCGATGCAATGAGTCTGTTACAAAATCAACTCGATACAAGCACAATTCAAGTAGGCCGTCAACAAATTCGCGTTGCCTTGAAGTTAACAAATCGGCTGAGTGGCCCACAGAGGACCACGTAACATCACTGATGTTGAAATCACCAAAAAGTAACAATTCAACAGTATCAAAAAGCATTGACGCGATCGATCGAATAACATTAAGATGATCCAATTAACCAGAAATATCGGAAATTGGAGAAATCTAAGAGGCAGTGACAAAAACAGAACAGTATTTAAGAGATACTTTAGCACTTTAAATTCAATTTCGTTAAGAAAATTAAGCGGAATTGGTTCCGACAGAAGGCCGCATTCGGCAGCAGTCAGTACGCCACTACCATGGCGGGAGGCACGATTTAATCTAATAATTATACTTATTAGGAAAGATTGCAGATATCAGGTTTTAACCAATTTTCAGTAATAATTAAAATATGACAATCAAAAGATAGGCTATCAGTGTAAAGTTTAGGGAGCTTAGATTTCAGGCCTCTTACATATTGGTAGGCAAGAAAATATATGAAGTTAGTTTTTTGGAGCTATATTAGAGGGTACAGATTGTACGGCAGCAGGGTGTCTGAGCAAAGCTTGGAAATTGCTCCCCCTGTAAAACTTTCCAGTGTCACGCCCTCAGTATCGTTGACTTTTTGTGACAGCGGCATGCCCAATGCTGTGGCTGCCGTGCCAAGACCTCTCATAGGCATTCCAATATATTCCGAATATGGTCTTTATATCTAGACAAGATCTTGATTCTACATTAGAAGATGCTTCCGGCTATGTTCAGGCCAAAACCGGTTTACATAGTTTGAAATTTAAGGTAGAAAAGTTTGGGTTTAATGTTACGCGCACTATAGCTTCATTCAAGAAAGGTGTCCCGGACGACTGTTATTTTAATTTTTCTTTTTCTTTATCGGGACGTTGACGTACATTGCCCTGCATGTTCAAGTGGTTCCACGATACCAATCCACGGGGCTTGTTACACTCGAATCCCAGGCTAGAGGCTCCCAGCCGAGGGGGGCAGCAGCATAACGAGCGACACGAATCGCGAAGACGGAAGAAAACGCGGACTCGCTCTTACACTTTCAATGTCACTTAAAACAACAAGCCATCAAAAATTTAATTTATCTACTAGCTAGGTGCGTTAGTATGCATGTTGTATTTGAGTTACAGGAGTTATAAAGATAAAGTCAAAGAGATTGTTGTAGTTACAACAATGGAAAATAAAAGGTTTACCCAGGAGATAGTTTAAATTACAGTGTGGAAGATAGAGAATAAAAAAAAAAACCAAACAAAAAAAAGCTGATTTGGCAAATTAAAGACGGCGAGTCAATATCACCATTAATCAGCTTCTGTATAAAGACAACATTAAGCATAATTCTACGATCTTCAAGAGATGGAATACTTATTATTGGGGTCCCAATTCAACTCACGGAGAGTAAAAAGAAAATGTTTCTTTGAACAGACTTAATGCGGTCCTGGTGATTCCTCCATTGTGGACAAAAAACACACCAGTGAAGTATACAGTAGTTTAGTTGTATAAGGATCATCAAATTTCTTCGACCATCGCTTGATAAAACCCAGAACACCCACAGCCTTAGTGACGGTTATTAAAATGTGTAAATCTAATTTCAATTTGGAATCTTCTCCCTAGTCATCAACTGAGTCGATCCGGTCCAGGGGCATATCGTCAAGAAGGTACGATGTCTAAAGCGGTGTGCTACGTCAGAGCGACATAACTTTGTATTTTAAAAAATTGAGGTACAGTAAGTAGACCAGACACCGCGATTGGAAAGAATCAAGGTCATCTTGCAGCCTGAAGTGGGAAGCGGAGTCGTTGAAGGACAAGCAAAGTTTAACGCCCTCGGCGTATATAAGTACACTAGAGTGGAATAGAACCTGAGGCAGTGCTTTGATAAATAATTTGAAGAGAAGGGGACTGAGGTGGCTAAGCCTAATGTAACAGCAAGGAGCTACGGGTGAGAGTTATTAAAAATAGTTTTCTGAGTTGTAAGATTAAGGCAGTCGGAGATTCACTTAAGAAGATGGGATGGGAATTCAAAAAATCCAACTTATCAATAAGTAAACAGTGACTTGCAGAGTCAAATACTTTGCTGAAGTGAGTAGAAATGACATCAGTTTGCATTTTATTCTTAAATCCTTGTAATACAAAAGAAAAAATTCTAGTAAATTAGTGGTGGTAGATCTTTGCTTCATAAACCCACGCTGAGCAGATGAAATTATAGAACCATAAGAGTGTTGTAACTTTTGATATGGATCTGTGGTGTTGGGCATCGTTTTTATTCCCCTTTTTATGAAGAGAAATACTAAACGACTTCTTCCAGAAAGAATTTCAAATCGGCTTACAAAGCGCATCAGCGCGGAACCTAGGAATACACCCCGGAACGTCATCAGAACCAGGAAAAAAAGTTAGACTTAATAGACTTAAGTTCCTTAAGCAATAAGATTTCAGTAACTAAGGGAGGTGGGATGTTATAAGACCTGTGTAAGCTGTATGGGTATATCTGATCGGGCCGATACTTAAGAGAGGAATAAGTAGTTTGAAAGAACTTTGCAAACAAATGGACAATGCCTTGATTTGTATTAGAGCAAAGTATTTATATTAAACAATGAAGAAGGTAGGACAGATGTTTTTCGTCTTGAATTAACAATATTATAAAATTGTTTTGGGTCCTGAAAAAATTAAACCCTACAGTGATGCAACTATTCATTATAGCACTCGGAATTAAGGACAGTGAACCTTGAACGAGCAGAGGATCTTCCCGAGACTTTTAACTTCTTAAAGAGTCTAGATTTGCTCCTAAGAGATACTAAATATCTCTTAAATGTTTTTCTATCCTTATCTTTTGTCTTTTTCAGCTCTTACAATCTTCCACGTTCCGATATTTCTGTTTATTTGGATAATCTTAATGCTATCCAATCGATTGCGAGAATGCTTTTTGATACTGATCAATTGTTTATTTTTGGTGATTTCAAGATCAGTGATGTCACGTGGACCTCTGTGATCGACTCAGCCGGTTTGTTAACTTAAAGGCAACATTAATTTCTTAACGGCCTACTTGAATTATCTTTATATCAGGATAATGTGAATCGTTGAATCGTGAATCGGTTATCGGCATTCACTGTGAACGGTCGTGTCGCGCTTGCACTAAGTTCCAGCTAATCAAGTTTCGTTTGTTACCTCTGCTCTGTGCTAAAAATTAGCACATATTGACCAGTTTGGGCGCCGCGTTATAACGGTGCCGGCAAAGACTTGCGAATAAAGATAAGAAAGTAGCGCGCAAGAACTACGAACACTGCCCACTGGGCATTACATTACCCCTCAGCCTGCACGCAGCCGCACAAGAGGGGTAATAAATTCTTGCTTATCAGCAAGTTTTTTTTTTGTTTTTGTTCTGTTTTGTCTTGTTTGTGCGCGAAAGCAAGATCAAAGCACGCATAAAGTGTAACTATCCAATTTTATTATTTGAGTGATTAAATATTAACAATTGGCTATGAATAACAAACAAGTACCTGACTCTCGGCCTACTGTGGTTCTGAACAATCTGCTAGACTATCAGAAAATGAAGGAATCGGCTGGTCTAACACCTTCTGAATTTTGATCACAACTGATGGACGATTTTGCCTCACATGGCATCTCACGTACTGCATCTGGTTATGTACACGAAGCCACTATTGTTCCCACTACATCTGCAGCTACATTCTCGGTAGCTTCAACTTCAGCCGCATGTTACGTGACTACTTGTTCATCTGGAGGAGTTTATTCATATGGCAACCAGCCAATAGTGGTCAGCGGCACAAGCCAACTAACTGGATCAACGAAACAGCAGCTACCAGGAGCCTGTCGCTCACTACCACAACCTGATAAAATCGTTAACATGCCTGTGTTCCAGCCGGCAGATGTCCCCTGGCAGAAAGTTCCGCCAAAAAAAGAAGATCACTTGATGCACCTAAAACTGCGAATAAAAGACCTACGTTACATGCAAAAAACCGTTTTGAAGCTCTTGCAAATCTAGATCTTAGTCAAGCAGACGTTGATCTCGACATGGACGTTCCCCTGGACGAAGTCGACATAGATGGAGAGACACAGACTCAAGTACCAACGGAAAAAAACCGCCGAAGCCTAGCCAAATCACAGTACTGGCCATCAGTGATGTACCAGCCCTGGAGAGGCTTCTCAATTCAGCGGTTACTGCTGACTCATACGAATTTAAGGCTGCTCGTAATGGCAATTTACGCATATACGCTCGTGACTCTGATGCCCACAGAGCCATCACAAAAAAGCTTTCGGAAGTAAACCTCCAATATACGCACTTCTGCCTACCTGAGGACAGAGCTTTTAGAGTGGTGGTATGCAACTTGGCTGCATCCACCCCCATCGATCAAATTAAAACTGCATTCACCTCTCAAGGGCACTCTGTAGTGAATATGTACAATCCGAAGTCAAAATCACTGGTTGAGGACCCCTCCGAAACTGCTCCATCCAAAGCCCCAGGCCAGAATGTTTGGTTTATAGATCTCAAAAAGGCCCACAATAATCGGGAGGCTCTAAAGGTCAATAAAGTCGGTCGGCAAAGAGTTAGAGTGGAGATGCCGAGAAAGAAGATTGACATGCGCCAATGTTACCGCTGCTTTGGATTTGACCATACCAGGAACTATTGCACCAAGGAGCCCAGATGCGGTAGATGCAGCAAGCCTCACTGGACTGCTTCTAGCCTATGACATTCAAAGACTTATGATGACCTGGTGTGCGTCAATTGTAATGGAAACCACGAAGCAACTAATAAGAGCTGCAGAGTATACGTCCAACGGCTCAAAAACCGTAAGTCCGGAGTCAATACTGGTCCCGTGATGCGTGAAGGCCACGCTCAGCCCACGCGTATTATCAAGCAGCAGGTAATCCCAACCTCAATTGTGCGTCAGGGCCTGACGTACGCAGAGGCGTCAATTTTGGGGCAGCCGGGCATAAGACATGATAGGAATAGATCACAACAGCAAGCTCAGGGTACTGACCTACTCCATCAACGTGTGGCAAATCTAAAACAAACACAGCATTATGATCATACAGCTCTTGATGGCGCACTAGTACAAATGATAAATACCTTGCAGCAGACCATTGCGGGTCTCGAGAAAACCATCGCTAGGCTGTTGGATGAGATCAAGGAACTCAGAGGTTCCAAGCCGGAGAAGCAGCACAAATAATGGCTACTGTGCTGCGCCTCGGTACGTGGAACGCTCGTAGTATTATCCCAAATACTAATGAGCTTAAGGTGTTTATGATCAAGCACGACATCGACATCATGCTTATCTCTGAGACCTTCTTACACGATGGTTCCCACTTCAACATGGCAGGTTACACATGTTATCGAGCAAATCACCCTGGAGGGCGCCCTAGAGGCGGAGCATGTGTGCTAATCAGGCAGGGATTAGTGCACTATCACCAACAACCAATCATGACTAATCACGTACAGTTGGCAACCGTAATAATTTCAACTAATTTAGGTGAAATCGCTGTGGCTGCTGCGTACCTTCCACCAGGTTTGCCTTGGAGTACCCCTGAGTTTGGCAGTCTACTTGATCAGCTCGGTCAAAAATTTATCGTCGGTGGCGACTTCAACGCAAAACATCGACTCTGGGGCAGTTTGACGACAAACGCTAGAGGCACTGCGCTTCATGGCTGTCTTACCAGCAGTGCAACACAAGTGCTAGCCACTGGCAGACCCACTTACTACCCGTATAACAGGAGGGATACGCCCACGTGCATTGATTTCTACATGTACAAGGGTATAGCCAACAGTCTGCTCTCGGTACGAGAAGAGTATGAACTTTCATCGGATCATTTGCCCTTGGTTGCTTCTTTATCAATGTCGCCTCAGCGAACTACCCCAATAACGAGGCTTGTTTCTCCTGGTGCCAACATAAGACTCTTCCAAGACGTGATGAACAATGCTTTTAATCTCAACACGGAAATAAACACGCCAGAAGATATCGACAAAGCTGTCGAAACTTTCATAAGCAGGGCTAAGAGCGCTGCGCTTATTGCTGCCCCAGCTGGTGCAACTCACTGTAGAGACGGACACAGCAACCTCACTCTCTCTCCGGAAGCAATAGGCCTTCTAACGCTCAAGAAGCGCCTCAGACGCGAGTTCATCAGAACCAATGACCCGGCGATCGATAGACTGTATAGAAGGATTTCTAACAGGGTAAAAAAGGTATTAGCCACACTAAAAAGAGAAGCCACAGACGCCTTCCTGGAGAAAGCTACTCCCGATGAAAGTTCTACGTTTGCGCTCTGGAAACTTACTAGGAGGTTCAAAAGGCAAGTTTCACCGAAATTCCCAGTCCGAAATCCAGATGGCTCTTGGGCAAGATCCCCCCGGGAAAGAGCCGAAGCGTTCGCGAATAATCTGGAAGAAAGATTCCAGCCGTTTGAGACATCGTCGCCAAGAAGAGTACAGCTAGTAACCGAATCTCTGGAAGCTCCGTTGCAGATGGCCCTCCCTGTAGCTCCTATCACCCTTACTGAAGTGGAAAAGGAAATCAAAAAGCTTCGCAACAACAAGGCTCCAGGCGAGGACCAGTTTGATAATCGCTCTATCAAGCTGCTCCCTCGCAGAGCTTTGCTATTCCTCGTATTGATTCTCAACTCCGCTCTTCGACTCGGACACTTCCCAGGCGCCTGGAAGAAGGCCAACATTATCATGCTACACAAAAGTGGGAAGCCAGCAGATGAGCTGGATTCGTACCGTCCAATAAGCCTACTGCCAGCATTTGGCAAAATATTGGAGAGGTGCATTTTAAGAAGGATTCTTGAAACCAGCGCGGTCAAAAAGGCAATGCCAAAATTTCAGTTCGGCTTTAGGCTCAGGCACGGCACGCCCGAGCAACTACACCGAGTTGTAAACTTTATTCTGGAGGGATTCCACGGAAAGGAGTATGTTGTCGGAGCGTATCTGGATATCCAGCAGGCATTTGATAGAGTGTGGCATGCAGGACTCTTGCATAAACTTAAAGATCTACTTAATCCACAGCTCTATCTTATTGTTAAAAGCTTTCTTCACGAACGATCTTTTAAAGTTGTTCAGGACGGGGTGTCCTCTCATGCAAAGACGGTCAGAGCTGGTGTACCTCAGGGTAGCGTGTTAGGGCCAACCCTTTACAGCCTGTATACGCACGATATGCCTTCAGCTGACAACATGCCGATCTCGGACCAGAGCAATCTGCTTGTCGCCACCTTTGCTGATGACACTGCGGTACTGGCCAGAGACAGTTGCGTCTTCACCGCTACAGATCTCATCCAGATCTATTTAAAAAAATTCGAGAACTGGGCCTGTAGATGGAATATTGCCATAAACACTGATAAGTGTGTACAAGTCACATACACTCTCAGAGCGCAAACCTCTCCTGGGGTATTTTTACATGGTCAACTGTTAGAGCAGAAGGAAGCTCACAAATATCTTGGAGTCACTCTGGACAAGCGACTAAACTTCCAGCGCCATATAAATGATGTAGTTAAGCGTCTGAAGACAAAGGCGAGCAGTTTGGCTTGGCTTCTTAATGCCAGGAATAAACTGTCATTAACCAACAAGACGCTCATTTACAAAGTCATTCTGGCACCCATTTGGAGATATGGTATTCAGGTATACGGCATAGCGGCTAAGTCGAACCTTAATAAAATACGTGTTGTGCAGTCCCAATTCTTGCGCAGAATTTCTGGTGCGGCATGGTACATACGCAACAGCGATATCCACAAAGAACTCCATGTACCGAGGATCGGAGATGTAATCAATCGCCAAGCTTCTGCATATCTAGACAAACTCGCACATCACCCTAACCAGCTGGCGCAAAGGCTCCTAAGAAGCAGACGTATCCACGGAGTAAGAATGAGAAGGAGGCTCAAGAGAGTCCACCCAACCGACCTGTCCCACAGAACCCTTTAATCTTCCCCTTTTGCCATCCAGTTACCCTATCATCTAGGTTTAAGTATGTACATATTTTGTACATATATCTTGTTGAAAATTAATTATCCTATAGTATAAGTTGTTAAAATTAGTAACAGTAAGCTATATATTTTTGTAAAGTAATAAACAAAACATAATAAAAAAAAAAAAAAAAAAAAAAAAAAAGTTGAATCGTACACTTGAGTTGATATGTGTTTCTGACCCTAACATTTCAAGGGTCTCTAAAGTCAGTCCGAATATGCACCCTGAAGACCCGTTTCCCCCATCACTACATGGATATTCCAATTCCTGACTTATCTACATCTTAAAACTTGTCAGCTTTAGCATTTTCATTTAGAGCATATTGATTTCGTCAGCCTTAACGATGTCATCCTTCAATCAGACTGGTAATAGTTGTACACTTGTACAGATATGAACAGTGCGGTTCTACAAAATGTTGTATTCCATTTTTAATTATTTGGCTTCGCTCGGTAGTCATGTTAGACTTAATGAGCCTCCTTGGTTTAGTCCACAGTTGTCTAATTTAAAAAATGTGAAATCTAGGCTCTTTAAGAAGTTCAAAATCTCGTAAGGGTCCTCGGACTATTCGCGTTATATTGCTGCTCGTTTGATTTCTTGATGCTGGGCAAAGGCAAATTTGAAATAAACAGAATTTGAGAATTGCGCAAAAATGGACGGAGACTCATCTGCTCATCCCAATGGTAAGCTGGCTCCGATTGGAAACATGAGGAAAATCGCCTTCAACTACAATAGTAACTTGATCGCAACGTTTGCAAGCACTATTACTACGATTATATTAAAGTTTTTGAATGGAAGCTGTCATCCAAATTAATCAATAGCACGCGCCACAATGGGCAGCATATGTCCCTTACAAAACACCGCTGAAGTTTTCAACTCTAACTTAGCCAAAAGTTGTCCCAAGCAAAGATTGCACGTTTCAGATGCCGATAGTTTCTCTTCGTAAAAAGCAAAAAAGAGCTGACAAATTCTCAAAAGCAGTTACAAAAATCAACCAAAAAATTGGCAGTGAAAACACTTGCTACCAAATCTTCGGTAGCACTTCAAAATAATCGCTACCCAGCGCTATATGAAGAAGCTGATTCTGTAATGGAATTGGACGAAGATGATCAACATGAGCAAGTAGAAGCCAGCAAACAAAGTGCAGCTGGCAATGATCAGCAGAAAAGCATAACGCCTAAGCCTCCAGCTATCTGCGTGCCGGAAGAAAACAAAATGGGCAAACTCGAAGAGGCACTCAATTCTGTAATTACAGCAGACGAGTATGACATTCGTACATAGAGGTTTGGACTCGCGCGTATATATATAAAAGATTCTAAAGTTTTTCCAGCAGTTGTTGATATAATGACCAAACAACATTTTTAATTTTGGCGCCATCAGATAACAGCGGATACTCCGTTCAGATTAGTTATATGAAATATTCCTCCAAATGTACCAAAACAATTAATTGAGCGTACGTTTACTGATAAGGGCTATACAGTTATGAACATATACTGAACCAGAAAACCAACTGGCGTAATATTGAAATCAATGAAAACGACGATGAAGCAATAAATAATATAAAAACAAGACAGTACAAGACATCGCAGAGTAACTGTGATGAAGACAAAGCCAAGCAAAGAATTCTTACAATGCTAAAGTTGTCAAGATTTCGTGCATACGCGAAATGAATGCCTTAAAAAGGAAGTTTGTTGCAAATGCACAGGCAACCACTATACTGGATCGAAATCGTGTGAACTTAGTCAGAGTAATACATCCATATGTGCCAACTGTGGCGATGGACACTTATCCAGCTATAAAAGTTGCTCAGTCAGAACTGAGCTGAGCAAACAGCTTAAGCCAGCTGCAAGACTACCGGAAAATGGACTGCCAACCAGTAACAAAAATAAAAATTATGCAGACAAAGCACAAGTTTCTTCAATTGCTACTGTTAGAAGTGGCTTTTCCTACGCAGGCATGATAAGATCACGTGGAGAGAAAAACGACATTAATGTGAACGCAATGCAGGATATCTTCTTCTTGTTCGATGGTGCTGAAAATCAACATTTTTAGTAGCAAATTTAAAGAATTGGGATACGATGGAGGCAAACAAAGCCTTTCGTGTCTTGGTGTAGAGCTTATTTCAAAATGATTAGCCTACAATTAAAAATCGGATTATGGAATGTACGAGGGCTAGTCAAAAACGTTGAAGAGCATTTACTTTTCCTTAGTGTAAATGCAATTTATGTAATGTTGATAACTGAGACACATGCGTCCTGGCCTGAGAGCATACGACCAGTATTACGCTAATCATCCCAGTGAAACCTCGAAAGGTGGATCTGCTGTTTTAATATGATCATCTATTGCTCATGCTCAAAGTGAACCTGTGTCAAGACAGGTTTCCAGCTTGAGTGTGCCGACTTATGTTAGATGCATCAAAATCTCTTCTATATATCTACCTCCAAAACAACCTTGGTGTAAAGCTGACTTTGGACAATTATTTATAAGCTTGGGCAACAGATTCATCGCTGGCGGCGATTTCAACGCAAAGCATTCATGGTGGGGTAACATAAGATCATGCTCTCGAGGAAAGCGATTGCAAGAGGCCATCGTCAGCAGCACATGTGAAATCGTTGCTACTGTCGAGCCAACGTTTTTCTCATACATCTCTCGGCTTACACCTTCTGCTCTGGACTTTTTCATCGTCAATGGGATCGCGTTAGATCACGTTAGATCGCGTTAAATCATCTTTCAGATGAAATTAAGTATGAGCTCCCTTCAGATCTCCTGCCAATTGTAGCAACATTATATCATGGTCCACAAATTTAAAGCCAAGAAGCAATGCATTCTCCCACGTGGCTCTAGTGTTGAAATTTTTAAAACTGAACTGGATAGAAGAATCAACCTTAACACAGAAATAAACTGCCCAGATGACAAAGAAGAAGCAATCTCAATCTCTATGAGAAACATATTACTGGCTGCATCTTATGCAACTCCACTAAATCACTGTCAACGTTAACAAGCTATTCTTCCCCCAAGTGCCGATGCCCTCTTACGACTGAAAAGAAGAGTGAGAAAAGATTATTCAGGAACGGGTGATATTAGTATATATCAAGTCTACTTAAGATTATCAAACCATTTGCAAAAAGTTATGGCAAAAGGTTCTTGCATTTGGAGACCCAGCTGGCGGTTGGTGTTACTCCAGTCAGGAGAAGAGCGAAATCTTTGCAGACAGCGTAGATGAAAGACTAAAGCCTTTTAGTCCATAATCTGCGGTTATGATTGAATATGCCGTTTCAAATGTACTTGACAGCAAAGCCAGTCATACTGCTGGAGGTGGTGCAACAAAACAAGGCCAAAAAATCTCCTGGTGAGGATCTTCTGGATAACATGACCATAAAACTTCTACGCAAAAAAGCCTCCCTGCTTATAGCTCTGCTGCTCAATAGCATACTTAGGATAGGTCACTTCCCAACCAGCAAGAAGCGCACTAATCACCATGGTACCAAAACTACAGAAACAACACACGGAAGTCGATGGATACAGACCAATTAGTCAGCTCTCAGCGATTAGAAAAATTACGGTGTTCTGCAACGGTGTCAACGTTGTTCTGCAGCTCGAACCTATCATTCAAAGAATTCCAAGGTAACTATTTGGATTTAGGCAAGGTCACGGCACCCCGGAACAACTTCATCGTGTGGTTAACTTTGCCCAAGATGCAATGGAGCAAAAAATGTTTGCAGTAGCTGTGTTCACGTATATTCAGCAAGCTTTTCACAGGGTGTGACATGATGGCCTGCTCTTTAAACATCCTTACGTCCTAACGCCGTAGCTATTCCAACTTGTAAGTAGCTTTCTTAAGGACAGAAGCTTCAGAGTTGTTATAGATGGGCCAAAATGTTCTTGGTCCCAGGCTACACACCTTATTTATAGCCGATACGCCTACCTCAAGCGTTATAACTAGATTATAAGAGGACGATGTCCTGATAGCAGCCTACGCAGATAACACTGCTGTTTTGACCAGAAGTCCAATCATTATTCTAGCTACGGAAGCCTTGCTGCAATAAGTGTGCAGCTTTGAGGACTGGGCTGTAAAATGGAATATAGGTGTCAACAGCAGCAAATGCGCAAATGTTACCTTTCTACGAGGACATCGTTGTGCTCTGGCATTACGATGCTGGGCTCCACCGTATTGAACTAAATTTCCGAGCCCATATAACAATGGTTCAGCAATTGGTAATTGCAAATTCCGAAAGATGACGTGGTTACTTATTCCGAGAAATAAGATGTAATTGTACAGCAAAGTCACCATTTACAAATCCATTCTAAGGCCCATATGGAAATATGCACTACAAATTTACGGCATTACGGCAAACTCAAGCTTAAATAAAATTAGATTTGCTCAATCAATAATCCTAAGGCAAATATGCAACTTCCCATGGTACATTCGAAATAATAAGACTAATGCCCAAACCTGTCTATGTATCGTAAGGAACAGCGTATCTGTTGTTGTTGGATGAGCGAGGTTGTTAGGCAAAAAAGCTAGGCAGAACATAACATATGGGACTCTATTGAACGTATGCATACTGCATGAGAAGACGAAGAAGAAGTTAAATCAGAAACGCTCACTATGGTACTGACGATCTATGCGTACTATTGATACTGTACATTTTAAACATTTTTAGAAAACGATGCTTATCGATAATTATTGATATATCGGTGTTTCTATACCGATACACATCCGTTGATCTTCCCCTGGGCACTATTAGGGAAATTACAGTGAAAATGGCAATGCAATCGGTCCAATAGTTTGGGCGACAAAAAATCAATAGTGTGACGCTTGCCTGAATACAATATTGAACTAAATTTTGACCCACTTGCAGTTGGCTTGTTAATTGACGCCTATACCATGAACTGTATCGTGTATAAAAATGTCAGCTTCCTGTCTATTTCCTTTTGAACTGTTCGTTGATGATTAGTTAATGATTCCGTTTAAACTCTTCGTTGATGATTAGTCAGTCAGTCATGACAAGACTTTTATACATATAGATATTTAGTGACAAACATTCGAGTCGATGTGTCTGTCCAGAGCTATGCTAAAATTAAACAATTATATTCGTACACCCTTGCAGAGGGTATTAAAAATTTGTTACGATACTTGTAACACATAGAAGGAAGCATTTCCGACTCCATAATATTCTTGATCAGCATAACAAACCAAATCGATATAGAAACGTCCGTCTGTCTGTCTGTGTGTCTGTTTCTATGCAAACTAGTCTCCTAGTATTGGAGCTCTAGAGTTGAATTTTTGCTGTAAGCTGCCCATATTTATATTATATAGCTCCAATACAACCGACCGATTCGGAATGAATTGTTTGTTATAAAAAATTGAACAAGTCTTGGTAAATGTCAGTTTTACGTCTGCTGGCCAAAGTTGATCCAATTGGGATCACTATATCATATAGCTCCCATATATTTGACCGATTCAGAATGAACTGTTAGTATAAAGTATTTTTCTTTTTTTTTGTTCTTTTTTTTCCGAATTAAACCAAATTTGGATCAAATCTGCAAGGATATGTAAGCTTCGGTTATTCGAAGTTAGCCTTCCATTCTTGTTCAATTAAGAATTATTTAAATAATTAAGCAGTTGCTGGAATTAGTATTAAACAATCGAAATAAAAAGATTTTTAAAGTAGTACTTTAATGAAATAAATGTAATATTTTTAATTTTTGAAACCTTACAATCTTAGGTCTAGAGAGAAAACAAAAGGTAAAATAAGTGAAGGAAACTTTGTTGAAATTAACATTGCTAGTCCTCCCTCTTCACGATATTATCGAACAATAACTCAAACTAAATTGGACTTGATTGGTAAGTATTGCTTTTTATGTATAAGTTATTTGGTTCTGTAATCCAGTGGCCGTGGTGTCCCCACGTGGCTCCTGATGGTGTGTTATGGTTATGATGATTATGGTGGGAGACTTGACTTCGACCCCTTTGTT
>JBAMBM010000621.1:0-43253 GCA_037043425.1 Hirtodrosophila duncani | reverse complement strand
TTCTTTTCAAATTGTTTGTTATTCTTATTATGATATTCCCTAAATATAAATAGTATCCCTCAAATAAAGTATATATATATATGTTGATTAACATGTTGAGAGGATTTGATATAGCTATGTCCGTCCGTCTGTGATCTTAGAAGTCTTAAGAACTACCAGGTGCTCTTTATATCTGCAAGCTGATTGAGCTAAAAATCATCCGGATTGGAGCGCTGGCTTTTTTACAAAATTCTGTATTCCATTTTTAAGGATTTGGTTCCGTTCAGTAGTCCTGTTAGACTTACTAAGCCTCCTTGGTTTACTCCACAGTTGTATAATTTAAAAAATATCATTAAGAAGTTCTCGGGAAGGTCCTCCGACTATTCCCGGTTCGGAATTAATCCGATTGTTATAAAGCATATTTGCATCTCTGTAGGATTCAATTTTTTTAGGACACAAAACAATTTTATAATTTTTTTAATTCTAAACGTAAAACATCTGTACTATCTTCTTCATTGCTTTATATAAATACTAAAGCTAATACAGATCAAGGCATTGCCAACTTGCTTGCAGAGTTCTTTTAAACTACTTATTCCTCTCTTAAGTATCGGTCTGATCTGATATACCCTCACTAAAAGCTTCTTGCTTAATGAACTTAAGTCTATTAAGCCTTACTTTTTTCCTGGCCCTGATGGTGCTCCAGGGTGTATTCTCAGATTCTGCGCTGATGCGCTTTGTAAGGCGATTTGGAAGCTTCTTGATCTATCTGGTGGTAGACTTATTTGCTAGAATAATCTTCTTTTGTAATGCAAGGATTTAAGAATAAAATACAAACTGACGTCATTTACTCTGACTTCAGCATAGCATTTTAAACTTTGATTGTCCTTCAACGACGCTTCTTCAAACTTCAGGCTGCAAGGTGACCTTCTTAACGATTTTCCCCTTGATCGTATCGATTCAGTTGTCGACTTATTGACTTATTGATTATTGTATTTATTATTATTGTATACTCAAATTAGTTTTTAAATACTACATAATCTTCAACCCTACCTAGTATGGGGATAACTCTGACTACTATTTTGACTTATATGCCCGGAATTGTGGCTAAAATTATATGGCTTATTTTTGGTTTTGAAATCTGTCTTACTTATTCTATTATCTTTCATACGGATAAAATTTTTTTTGTGTTTGATTTCTACCAATTCTTTCGCAAAGATTTACAGGCTATACTTCAAATTGGGCAGAAATGGCTCCGCTCAATTTTACAAAAATTTGTATATGTATATAAATATATATTAATAATTAGTGCTGTTTCAATCGTCTTCTGTCCTCTTCTGCTGCATCAGCTGGGTGTCGCCGGATGTCTCCCTCTGATGTTTCCTCGATGACGCAAGTGGTGGTGTGCTCCTATCACTTATTGATTCTCCGCTGCTGGTTTCCTTGGCCTCTGTCCTCAGGATGGGCTGATGCCGGTCATCCCACAAGTTAAAGGTTGAATTGCACGCTCCACTATAGAGCGGTCCAGGTCAGTACCTTGGGCAGACGTCAGGCCTCTTTGGCAGTTGCTTCGGAGATGGAGGTTTTGTGATTTTTATTTTAGCTGAGTGAGTTGCAATGTTGAGGATCGCTCGAGACTTGATTTGAGATGATCAAGCTCGGCCTGTAACTTCTGGGCTTTCCCACGCGGGAGGTGGTGTATATAAAAATATACACTACTTTGTGTGTGCCAATCTTTTCTTAATTTTTTATTTATACCTCCGCATCTTCCCATCACTCGCACTCTACTCACGCAGGCTTTTTTTTGTTGTTTTCCATCCACTAACGCTGTTGTTGATTATCTGTGATTATCCCTGTGCCTTCTATAGATGAGGCCCAGACCATGTTACGGTAGCCATGTAATACGGTTGTCGTATGGGTATGCCATCCATAGTCATTCAAACATATTATGGCAGAGGAGCAGACTTTTTGTATACACATTATATACTTAAATATTCTTTAATGAGAGAGCGTTATATGCATGCCATAAGTGCGCGGTCAGTCACTGGAAAAATTGCTGACAATGGGTTTTTTGCGGGTGCACTTGGAATATGCATGGGAACTATGTTTACATAAACATTGTTGCAAATGTGACGTGTTTGTATGTTGGCCACTGGGTACACTGTGCCTTCGATAGGGGTGCATACCACATCTCCCTCTTTTTGAAGAATAACATAATTGTATGAAGTTATTGTCATCAATTATAAATTTTTTATTTGCATTTTGCGTAAATAAAAAAAAAAATATTTACAAAAATGTTTGCTTATGTTATATATAATTATATATTTTTGTATTTTTTTTGTGCAAAAATATATTTGGTTTTTTTTTTAAATAATAAATAATTTAAAAATAGTAAAATGATTACATTTTTATATTGTTAAGAAAATTTATTTTTAAATAACTGTTCAGTCCTTGAATAAAAATAATCCTAGGCTAAATTAGTTTTTGAATAATTTTAACCAATTTTTTTTACTACAAGTGGCTTCCTTTTCCCCTTTTTCTATTGTAATATCATTAATATTTTCTATGCTTATATGGTCCTAAATATTTACTTTTTTAGCTTATGTGCTGTTTCATTAGTTAGCATAACTAAAGTTCATATTTCTAGTTCTATATCATTTACTTTTTTTATCGTATCCTAACTCTCGTTTTTCTTTTTCAAATTCTAATATTGTTTTGGCTCTCTTATAGGCTACTGCTAATCTATAGTTAAATTCGTTGGCGTAATCATCTATATTATAAATTGTGCATTTTTGTTTGCGAATCATTGACTTCGCTGATTTGTCTAGGTAGTCTACCTTAAAAGAGTTCATAGGGACAATACAATTGGTGAAAGAATTCGACCATATATCACAATCATCCTTGTCAATCGAAATGTATTCGTAAGAAATTTTCTAAAGTCTGGTCGTGATATGCTGTTGATTGTATTTTCTTATACTTGCATTAGTCTTTTATAGGTGAATTTTTGTATTCAGTACCCATGCCCGCTATGAACGACTTCATAGGGCACGGCAACTGTTTCAGTTTTTATTCATTATACACACTTATACATTGGAATTGAGTACTACATATAAATTAAGCCGTGGCGCCCCGTGGGTGCCCGACTGATATTACCTATGCATCGCGAAATCCCTTAATGGCGTAGCTTCAGCAATATTCAAGCTCCAAATCCGATCCCTCCCATGAATTACAAGGATTTTATTCGACGTTATAATTATGCTTTTTTTTATTCCGATTTGATATTGGTGATCTGATTCGATCGCCCGCCCAAAAGGTTCCTGCCCTGGCCGGCTGGCCCTCGAAGTCTGTAGTAGTGTTGTCAGCGGCGTCGGCGTCGACGTCGGTATGTAAACGCTACTGTACTGATTGCCAAAGAACCGCTGCAGTTGTTGTTGCAGCAGCGTATCTTGGCTGGCATAGGGGGCGGGGAAAGAAGAGTGAGAGCCAGTGTTAACTCATCCCCATCGCAAGATCTGTGTCCCACAGATCAGGCCTTGGTTGTTGGTTTGTCGGTGATTTGCGGTTCCAGGCCCAAGGTGGAACTGCGCAACTTCGGGATGCCCTTTGTTGACGTTATCTTCTTCCAGACGATGTAAAGTATCGCCAAGAAGATTGTAGCCATGACTACCTCTGTAAGGTAAGAAATCAAAATTCTCGTAGACATGATTTATGGAGGTTTTTTAGGTTGAAATCGTGAACATATTTCAACGATAGCTGGTATTCCGTTGCAGTTATCTGTGTCAGTACAGCCGGCATTGCCATCAGGTGGGTGGACGAGTAGCTACTGCTACTATTATCGTATTGGACGATGGACGATCCCTCCAAATGGTAGTTTTTTTGAACTGGTGGCTACGGTCCCGTTGAAGTGTGTCAGGAAGATCGTTCCGTCGTCGACGAGGTCGATCACATCCTGGTCGTTTCTAATGTAGTCGCATGCGGCGTGGCCCCCTTTCACCAGCCTAGAGATGCAACTATCCTCCGCCAGTTTGTGAAGATCCTTTTCTTGGCAAACCGTCATGGTGCCAATGGATAGGCAGTTTCCCAGGACGGCGTAAGTTTCAAGTATGGCCATGACCATCTTGTTGTACTCCAGAACAATCTGACTTCCATCCGATATCGTTGGATAAAGGTACATCAACCGATATCCCCTGTCCGTTACAGTCCCGTTCGTCAGAAACGTGGGCCGGGAAAATTCGACTGCATCGACTACATTTTGGTATGGTAGGCTATCTACCTCCGACAAAATGGTTTCGACCTCATCATGATCCAGCAGGTTCGAGTTGACCACTCCGGTCTTGGCCAGTTGGCACGCTCTCGTCTTCTCATTGACCTCGTCTGCAAGGATTATGGCCTTATGCAACACGGTTGTCGTTGCATGGAAGTCCCCGTCTATCTGGTTGACTCTTGTTATTACATTGTGTGTCGAGTCAAGTCGAGCTTCGTGTTGATCCTGATGTGTTGGTCGTTGTTCCTCTCGACGCTGCCTTGGGCTCTCAGGATTGCGTTCCAATCTGATGCGTCTCGTGATCCGGCGACCCAATTAAACGCTGATCCCAGCCAGTCTATGGATCGTGGCTTGCGTGGTGACGTGCTGGTCATTCTTGTGATCCTCTCCGTCGCCTTTTGAAGGTAGTAATCGGTCAAAACCTTGACTCTCTGATCGTTAACTCCAGTGGCCTCGTGTGTTAACTCCTTGACAACGCCCTCCATGCTTTCAAGGCTTATGATGTGAGCCAGCTTGAAGACTCCTTTGATCCACCAAACAACGCCTTGTTGCAGGGGAATAACCAGTGCTTCGTATTTAAAAACATAGACAGCGGCCGCTATTTGAATAGCGGTCAAGCTTACAATATACAAAATGGGGAGGTAACAAAAGATTATATAAAACTTAGAGATAATAATTCAAATTTTGATTCCTAAGCTTTTTAGAATTTTTTTTTTCTTTGTTACTTAGGTTCTAGTTAAAAAAAGGAAAACTCGTACCACCATGTTTAGCTAAATTAATACTTAATTCTGCTTACAGCAATAGTGTGCCTGTGTGTTTTCTGCTGTTTTAGAGTTTTAAAGCCAATACTCGAAGGTTAGTAAAGCATTCTGTATTCGATTCCCTCTCACACTTTATATCTTACTAATTGAGTGGCGCTGCACACGCCTGCCCCAAACTGATCGCTGATCGCCAAAGTGCTGAGAAGTAACCGGATATTCCAACGAACCGCTGCAGTTGTTGTTGCAGCAGCGTATCTTGGCTGGCATAGGGGGCGGGGGAACAAGAGTGCCAGCCAGTGTATATATATATATATATATTTAATTTTAAAGTAATGAATATAAATATATAAATTGTATATTTAATTAATAACAGTTTTTTGGATTATTGAATATATACTTGTATTTTAAAGATTAATGTCATTAAAGTGGTATATTGTGTATATATACTTATATATACAAATTCTTATTTACCTTTTTATTTTACTGGCTGGTATATTTATACTCGTACTCAAGTACATCTCTAGTATAATGTATTCGTGCAACTGTATGTAACAAGCAAAAGGAAACGTCTCCGACTCCATGAAGTATATATATTCTTGATCAGTCGGTCTCTGACTTTCGCTCAAGACGGTTCCTGTTTTTCAATCTCCCGTATCGTGCTAATTTTTTTGCGTTCCTGTATCAAATTTTAGCTTGTGTCCAAGTTTTCTTTTATTCTTGTATTGCGCATAATTTCGGTTTCGGTTTTCTCGTAGCCTTTTAGTGCACTTGATTAATCTGCCTAAATTGTTTATTTTTGTATTTCATTTAATTATTGAGCAAATTTAACCAAGAGCTGAGCTATAAGCTGGTTTAAGCAAACCAGTGCTCTCTATTTTGTTTGTGCGTTTTTGTTTCTGCTTCTGCTCAGCCTGTAAAGCTTATTGCCATTTTTAGACTCTCTGTCTTGTTAGTCATATTTTGTTATTGTTTTGCATTTGCATTTGCGTTGTTCGTTTGTAAACCGTTAGATTGCCGCCAGCTGCCCACCCAGTGAGAAATTTTATCGTTTGCTTGTTGTTGTGTCGTCCGTTTAGTGCTACCAGCTACCCAATGAGAAATTTAAAATTTCTATTATTCCCATTGATCTCTGAATTCCAATGGCTGACTACTATAAAAAAAAGTAGCCCTTTCAAGGCTGATTCTTCCGAGCCTATTCTTTTTTGTTGACTCTCTCTCCATTCATTTTAAATGTGTCAAAATCCGTGTCCGTGTAAGCGATTATTTTATAAATGATCACGAAATTTGCATGCGAGTTGTGCCGACCGTTCTTACGTAACGCATAGGAAGGCTTTAATGCTCTCCACCTTGGCTTTAAGCAATTAAATATGTCATTCTCGACGCTCGAAGCAAATTTCATATCTTTTAATATAGAGTCTCTTAAGTGCAAGAAAGTAAATGATCTGAGTCTGGTCTGGAAAAGGACTCTATTGACCCTGTCGTTACAATTTTTACACAAAACTTGGTGAAAGCCCGATATCTTAAACTCTGCAATCTTTCCTAATAATTATACTGCCTATAGATTTGATCGTCCCACCCGCCAGGGTGGTGGCGTATTGATTGCTTTTGATTCCGGCCTTCTGTCGGAACCAATTCTGCTTAATTTTCCTAGAGTAATTGAATTTATAAGTATTACAGTGTTTCTCAAATGTTGTTCTGTCTTTATAGCTACCTCTTACATTCCTCCACATTCTGATATTTATGTTTACTTCGATCATCTTTATGCTTTTCAATCTATCTCGTCAATGCTTTCTGATACTGATCAATTGTTGGTTTTTGCTGATTTCAATATCTGTGATGCCAAATGGCCCTCTGTGATCGACTCAGCCGATTTGATACCCTCAAAGCAACACGAATTTGTTGACGGCCTACTTGTATTGACCTTATTTTAAGTTAATTTTCTAACAAACATTGAATCGCCAACTTGAGTTTATATTTGCTTCTGACCCTTCCATTTCATTGGCCTCTAGAGTCAGTCCGCTTTTGCTTCCTGAAGATCCGTTTCACCCATTATTTTACGTTACTATGAATATTCCTATTCCTGCTGTATCTGCAATATCCAACTTTTCAGATAGAAGATATTCATTTAGAAAGGCTGGTTTCGCTAGTCCTAAGAATGTCATCCTTCATTCAGATGGTCATACTTGTACACTTGTACAGCTATAGAGAGTGCGGTAATCTTCTCTTACAAAATTCTTCATTTCATTTTTAAGGATTTGGTTTCGTTCAGTAGTCCTGTTAGGCTTACTAAGCCTCCTTGGCTTACTCCACAGTTGTCTAATCTAAAAAATATCAAGTCTCGACCCTTTAAGAAGATCAAAGTCTCGGGAAGATCCTGTGACTATTTGCGTTAACTTGCTACTCTTTCAAGGTTCAATGTCATTAATTCCGAATGCTATAAAGCATATTTGCATCGCTGTAGAGTTCAATTTTCGCAGGACCCAAAACAATTTTATAATTTTGTTAATTCAAAACATAAAACATCTGTCCTACCTTCTTCATTGTTTTATATAAATACTGAAGCAAATACAAGTTAACCGTGGACATCTTGTACCATCAGAACGAAAAGAATGTGCCCGTGATATCTGTATGAAGAAAGCTGAATCAGCGTTATCAGTGGTCAGCGAGCAAGCTTGAGGTCTGGGTCTCGGGTTCAACGCTGTCGTCGGTCTGCAGAGCTGAGTTAGCGTCTTGTAATGTAGTTGCACAAACATCCGCTGGGTAATTCAATACTCTGCCCGAGGCGCGTTACAGTTTCTTGGCGCTGCTACCATGCGCCAGCGACGGCAGCGACGACGCTGCTGGCAATAATAGCTTAGATATTAAGTATTCATTCTTTGTACTTTAAGATTGTAATTGAATTTAATGAGAGGCAGATCGCCCGAATAAATGTCGTTCTACTAAATCTCGCTTAGTGCCCGTGAATTTTTAATAATACCTCGGGGAACTATTCTAATAATAACTGGCGCCCAACAGTAAATTACCCAAGGTATGAACAGTTTCGCGATCGCGAAGTAAAATATAAAAACACAAAACAAACCGCAGTTCTTACGAACGCAGACAAACAGCAGTTCTCACGAACACAGAAAAAACCTGAAAGGGAAAGTGGCAGTCGACTGCCAGAACAACGATTCAACGATCCAACGAATCCAAGTACAACAGAGCCGCAGGAGCTCTCTGGGCATCGGCGACGAATAGACGAATACAGGCGGAACCACAATAGCAACAGGAGGAAGCTTAAGCAGATCATAAAACAGAATTATGTGATTTGGGCTAAAGATCAGTGAATACATTTTTTTTTTGCTTTTTAAATCGAATTAAATATTGCATGTGTGAGTTTTGCTATTTCATTTCTATTGTGTACCATGACGGATAGTAATTTTTGACGTATGAACACTACGAGAAGAGACAGTAACAGTAGCAACGACAGTGTTCTAGACAGTTTAATTAAAGAATTCGAACAAGTTCAAGTAACTGAAACAGTGACAAGCCAGGGTTCCGATAGGACCAACGTTCATCAGGGACAGAAACGTTCAAATACGTCCGATCGCATGACGGGCTAAAGGCGTCAAAGGCTGGATCATTTGTCCGCCGGCAAACATAGAACAAGAGGCATCATACAGCTAGAAGGCTGATGATGCAGTCGAAGAAATAGAGGCTGACAGTGAGCACGAAAGTGATACTCTCAACTTTCTAGTTAACAGCTTGAATTTTTTAGGGCAAAGTCCCTGCTGCCGTACTTACGGCGAAGAATAGCTGGGACAAGCGTTAAATTGTTGATTGACACTGGCGCGTCTAAAAACTATCTGAAACCTCTCAAACATCTTAAGAACGTCGAGACGAAGTTTGTTGTGCTGTCGATTCACGGCTCGAATAATGTAACAATAAAGTAAAAATGCACGCTGCCAATGTTTGGACAAACAGCCACATTTTTCATCCTGAACAATCTTTCCACATTTGGTGGAATAATCGTCCTCGATCTGTTAAAACAGGCTGACACTGCCATAAGCCTGAAAGAAAGCAAGTTGTTGCCGGAATCAACAGCAATTAATACGCTTTCACCCTGGCAGGAGGGACGATCAAATATATATTTCAGGAAAGTTTCAGTAAATATTAAAATATGAAAATCAAAAGATGGGCTATCAGGGTAAAGCTTAGGGAGTTTAGATTTAAGGCCTCTTACATTTTGGTAGGCAAGAAAAAAGTATTAAATTAGGGTTTTTCACCACGAGGATGTCGGAAGTCTTAAAAGCTACAGAACTGAAACTTTTACCAGATGTTTATTTTTTTCTGTAAGCTGGTTAATTTTAAGTTTCACTCAGATCGCTGTGAGTCGAAAATTTGGGTCCATTGGAGCCATTGCCATTATGCCATTTTCCTGCTCTGGGATCAGATTTCACGGTTTAAGCAAACATCCATATGATGGGTTTTGAGGTTTTGGTTTTGTTACATAAAAGAGCATTAAGTTAAACACAATTACGATCAGCAACGATAACTGCTGAATCAAAAATATCCACGCACTTGTTTTTTTTTTTTTTAAAGCTAAGAACATTGTAGTATATAAAAGTTGATTCATACTATTAAAATAAATTTCAGTTAGGAAATTGTTTGCTAAGAAATAGCATAATAATGAGTATATATTTGAGTAGTTTCTCAATAAATCATGAAGTATATTAACATGGAAGTGTAAGTTTTATAAATTCTGGAGACATGGGCACTTGAAATAACAATTTGTTCTTATGGGGGTCTTCAGCAACTGTTGCTTGAAGGTCATAGGTCGGGTTGGGTAAAGAACGCGTGTGTCAATTATCATCATAGACCACGCCAGTTGGTCCGACTTCAATCATATAAATGCTACATTACTTTTCGTAAATTTCAATGTTTAGAGTTTGGCCCATTTTTTTTATACGTATTTTAATTTTGGGAGTTGAGCTCCACTTTTAGTTTCAGTAGGGATCCTTAATATTATTATGTATCTGGGAGTTGAAAGGATAGCACAACCCACGCCACCCCGAAAGAGCTGCGGAACCAGATGCGAACTGAGTCCAACTATACGCTGTTATAATTTATTGGCGCCCAACGTGGGGCCACTAGCTTTACTAAAGATTTTAGAGACTATGAAGAACAATTTTTTATTACTAAGTTGTCAGCTGTAGTATACGAAAGCTAAAAAATAGGTTAGTCGTGCCATCCCCGGATAGTCGGAAGCAAGAATTCTTCTTGTTTAACATACACATTTATATGCAATCGGTTGATGTCTGTAGGTTAAATTTCTATATGTCCAGGTTCTATAAACTTTTATTGCTGATAGCTTAGAAGAAACATTTGGATACTAGTTAGTTGACGAAAGTTCGATAACTTGCTAATGAATCACTTTGGCATCAGTCTGCATTGAGTAGAAAACAAAATATTTTCCGTTAGCTGCAACATCTGCTACTTTACTATATTGCTTTCGCAATTCCAGCTCAGTTGTTTTCATGTTCTTGGTAATCTGCTTTGACCTGCGTGGGTTAATTCTTAAAAGCGCTTTGCATACTTTTTGGAATCTTGCGTATTTGCCTAAGAGCGGATACCCTGCCAATGGTCATTACATTAGCCTTTTCAGAGTTTTCCACCAAGGATCATAGCTAAATATCCAAATACATATAATGGATAAGAAGAAAGTTTCTGTGTTATGAAGCTGCTGATATCTAATAGTGAATTTCTCTGGAAATTACATATCTTGCTTCATGTGCAATTTTGTACCGAGAAATAAACATTATATGAAAAAGCATTAAACACCTAAATGCCTTATCAAAATTTAGTTAAAATAGCCCAGTTAATTACATGAAATCGTTAAAACGTAAATTGCTATACACTCAAGTTGCCAATGTTACAGGAAACAAATAAAGATAACAAAAAATGCCTTTAAAATATCGCCCGCAGGAAGCACCCACATTTAGCGGAGCATCTGCATTGGTTGCAGAAAACAATTGTCTCGTCTGTGGTCGACTTACAACTGACACGCAAGTATGTATAATCACGCCCTGTAAGCACGTTTTTCATAAAGCTTGCTTGGAAAATTCGTTATAAACACATACGGAATGCCCCAATTGTGTTCCACAATAAGAAGTTCAACGACTTAAGCTGGTTGTAGGAAATGTTCTCCTCGTCCAGAGGCCATTGAATACACTCAGTCTGCTGTTACTGGAAATCGCCCAATGACTCGTAACTTAGTAAAATCGCTAAACGAAAATGCTTTGCAAAATGAAGGTAGTCATCTACCAATATTAGATCAGAGTAATAGTACAAACCCAAATATTACAGCTTCTGTTCGTCGCGGTACTATACAGGCTAGTAATAATATTGATTACACCGTCATTCAGCATATGATAGACGAAACCATGACTCGTCTGATGTCAAGCCTTCATGTGTGTCCACGTTCCAATCAAACGTCCTTGCATGAGCAGAGAGCACCCATTCCAAGTTATAGAGTATCCTCGCTTAGTAGTCCGTTTGTCAACCATCGGAAGGTAGCTGATATATTGTAAAAATGGAAATGGCAATTTGATGGCTCAGAGAATCGATTAGGTGTCGAATTATTTTTATATAGAGTAAATCATCAACAGATGAGACAATCGATAGTGACTTTACAGCGATGTGTAAACACATACATATCCTTTTTACCGGTAAGGCAAGAGATTGGTTTTGGAGGTATCACAAACAGGTGAATGGAATCATTTGTACTGACTTTTTTTTTATCTTTGCGACAACAGTACAAGGACTATAGCTCCGATTTTCGTAGTAAAGAACAAATACGATCTCGTAAGCAAAAGCCAGGAGAAACATTTGCTGTATATGACGATGCTGTAGCCTCGTTGATTGATAGATTTTCAGTGAAAATGGAGGAAGAAGAAATTTTAGAGATTCTTAAGAATAATCTGCTTCCTGAGATACGTCACCAGCTATTGTATCATCCCATTCATACCATTAGTCATTTACGTCGGCTAACGGCTCGTGCTGAGTTTCCGCCCAAGCAAAAGGCACAAGTGTACGCTATGGAAAAATCTAGTTCACAGCATGGTGAAGAACCGGAAACAATACAAGAATCTGAAGTAGCCGCCATTCGCAGCTCAACTTTAACTTGTTGGAATTGTGACGAGGTTGGACATGTATGGGAAGACTGTCTCGCAGAGCGTCGAATATTCTGCTACGGTTGTGGCACACTCAATATGTACAAGCCTCAATGCCAGACATGTCTTATCGCCAATCGGGAAACCGATCAGAGGGTGCACTCAACAACACCAGGTTGCCCCCGATAGTAAATAGTACTCGCACTCGCACGGGATCAGCCACAAGAAATATTGCGCATCCCAAGATTTTGAATAAGCAACTAACTGAGGTTGACAATGAGGTGGAAACAAATTGTTGTAAGCCCTCTCACGAAGCCATGCTGAACAATTACCTTATAGTTTGAAATAGAATTTTTGAGAAAGAACCTATAATTAGTAAAAGTACTTGAACACGAAGTACAGAAAGGATTAGGAATTATTTTAATATTAGAAAAAAATAAGTTACTGGTGTCATCTATTTTTAACAAAGATAATGACATGCGTTCTTATGCTGAAATTGCGATTCTGTGTTATACAGAACTTGGTTTGCTGGATAGGATGTTGTCCTTGGATGTAATCGATCCCTCGACTAGTGCTTGGAGTTCGCCCATGCGCCTTGTCGTTAAACCAAATAAAGTAAGATTATGTTTAGATGCAATGAAGCTAATTGCAGTAACGAAAAAAGATGCATATCCTTTACCTAACATTGATGGTATTTTTGCTCGGTTGCCTACAGCTAATATCATTTAAAACTTAGACTTGAAAGATGCTTACTGGCAAATCGAGCTATCTGAAGAAGCTAAGCCATTAACCGCTTTAATTTTACGCCTTTCGGATTATGCAACGCTCCTTCGACAATGTGTCGTTTGATGGATAGTAGCATACCGCCAGAGTTGCGATATTGTGTTTTTGGATACCTTGACGACTTGTGCATAGTTTCGGAAGATTTTTCATATCATTTGGGAGTCCTCGTCCGCTTAGCAGATGAGTTTAAAAGAGCCAATTTGACCCTTAATGTGGACAATAGTCAGTTTTGTGTCACAAGTGTGAACTATGGTTGGTAGATTTATCCAAAACTTCTCGGAACTCTCATGTCCGATCACTGAGGTATTATCGGCTATGAAGCACATTTTGTTGGACTGCAGAGGCTCAAAAAGCAATGGAGAAACTTAAACATATTTGAAGCTCCGCGCCAGTTCTTCGGAATCCTGATTTTGATCGAAAATTCTACCTTCATTGCGATGTGAGTGATTTCGGGATTGGTGCTGTGTTAGTATCATCGCGTTTATGCCAAAAAAAAGTGAGTCGTGTCCAGATAAATTTTAGTGTTACAGAGCGCGAATGTTTGGCCATCATTCTAGCTATTGAAAAGTTCCGATGCTATCTAGAAGTACAAGAGTTCGAAGTCGTAACGGATCATTCCAGTCTTATTTGGCCAACAAATCTTTTCAGGTAGACTAGCACGCTGGATTTCTCGACTTCAGCAATTTAAGTTTTCCATTTCACATCGAAAAGGAAAAGACCACGTCATACAAGACGCTCTCTCACGCTTAAGTGAAGATGAGGTGGCAGAGTTGGAAATCGGTCGTATTATTGATCTTAAGTCTGATGCGTTCTCAGATGACGAGTATAAGATCGTAAAAGCAAAGTATTTGGATCAATTGTCAAAATGTCCAGATATCAAAGTGATTGACCCGCATCTGTATATAAGAAGAGAACATGCCTCAGGGAATCTATCGCAGGAAGAACACTCATGGACGTAAGGCGTAAGCTCATGACAGCTTAATTTCCTTACATGGAGGAATTCAGAAAACTATAAAGAAATTTCGTAGGAATTTGTTTTGGCCTGGGTTAGCATCGGATGTAAGACATTACTTTCGTCAATGCGATATTTGTAAAGCAACAAGAGCGCCCAATTACTCACTTCGCTCACCCATGGGGTCACATAAGCCTACTTGTAGGCCATTTCAGAGGTTATATATTGATTTACTAGGTCCATATCCTAGAACAAAAAACTGACACATAGGATTGCTCATTGTTTTAGACCACTTTAGCAAATACCATTGGTTGCACCCGTTGAAGAAATTCACATCAGCAGCCATACAGGACTTTTGCTGAAAACGATTTTTCATGAATTTGGTCTGCCGGAGACAATTATCAGCGACAACGAAACGCAGTTTAAGGAAAATGATTTTAGCGCTTTTTTTCAGAGTTAGGAACTCAGCATTTATATACCGCTTTGTATTCTCCACAAAGTAATGCTGCGAGCATGTTAATCGATCCCTATTAGGTGCTGTTAGGTCATACCTGAAATCCGATCAGACAGAATGGGATATATGCCTCACAGCTATTTCCTGTTCGCTTAGATCCTCTTTGCGTCAATCATTAGGATGCTCGACATAGAAAGCACTATTTGGAGTAGATATGATCACCCATGGGGATGATTATCGCATACTCAAGAATTTGTCTTTGTTGGAAGTTCTACTTCGTAAAGATATTCAAGCTAATATTCGTCAAGCTAATGAGAGAAATGTCAAACAATATAATCTTCGATCGAATCCTTTTTCGTATAAGGAAGGCCAAGAAGTATTTCGACGAAATTTTGCTCTTAGCAAATTTTCTCAAAACTTCAACGCCAAACTCGCTCCACAATTTGTAAACTGTCGTGTTCTGAAAAAACTCGGCAAGTGTTACTACCTACTCGAGGATATGCAAGGTCACGAAGTAGGAACATTCCACTCCAAAGATATACGAAACTGATTCCCGCTAATCTTATGTCTACCATCGGTGTAGAATTATCAGGTGATGTAATGGTCGCTGTGCCTTGTTTACTTAAATTAAATTTTAAAGACTGACATCACACAACGTTTGCGACAGATTTGTCGCCTGCGCTGTAAACTAGAAGCCTTTCCTGTTAGCTGCGCTTGCGGCTTGCTAAATTCTTATTGGTCAGAAATGCAGCCAACTTCACGTTGCATTTGACTCTCCAAGAAAAAGCTCGGGAATGGTCAGCTATAAAAAGCTGCGCACAACTTTC
This sequence comes from Hirtodrosophila duncani, assembly GCA_037043425.1. Classification (NCBI taxonomy): domain Eukaryota; kingdom Metazoa; phylum Arthropoda; class Insecta; order Diptera; family Drosophilidae; genus Hirtodrosophila; species Hirtodrosophila duncani. Next base: position 28,085 of record JBAMBM010000621.1, on the reverse strand, counting down.
AAAGGTCTCTTTGACGATATTGCGTGCCTGAAAATAATTAAAGTTAAATTCAATATATACGATTTTCAGAATTGCACGTGGTGTGTCTGCCAACACATCCGTTCAAATAAATAGATCCGCAAAATCTACATTGTATCCCGCAACAACCCGAATCGTTTGTATACGGTATAGGAATAGCGTAGTTCGCTCACAAAAGCAGATATGCTACGGATAAAATCTTAATCTGTTGGCATCTAGCATCTCGCCAATACGTCAACTAATTTGGAGTTGTGCATTGTAAAAAGCACAGTAAAAGGTATGCGCAGAATACCATACAGTTCGGTTCCATACATATCTTCTGTTAAAATTTGTGTTCTCGATTCTAGTGTGCCGTACCACCCACATCCAGATCTCATACCCCGCATTGGAGCATTCGCTCTGTGCCAATGCAGCGAGTTTCGGGTGTGAGTCGAAAATTTGGGTCCATTGGTGCCATTGCTATCATGCCATTTTCCGGCCATGGGAGCAAATTGCACCGATCCAGACGGAGAATCCAAATTGCAGCATAATTCCCCGCCTGCAAAGCCGTTAGCGCTGCTGCGCTGAACAAAGGCTTTTCTTAGCTGCAGTATCGTTCGACCTCAGCAGACTCCAGCGTTAGCCATGTGGCTAACCTCATTTGAAGTGCTCAGTTCGATGCACTGAATATGACAACGAATAATGAATAATTTGATACAGATTGTCAGTCAGGTCGCCTAATGCAAAAGGTCCCATAATGTGGTGGCCACAATAAGTTTGGCAAATGTAATTTGTAATTTTTTTGTGTGCATTATATTCAGATAAAGCCCAGTGTGCAAAGATAACAAAATCCAAAGCTCGAGTCAAAAGCTCAGTCCGTGCAATGATCTAACCAAAAATCTCAATAACCAGCAAATATATTAAAATTCTAAAAGTAAAATAAAAAGTGAATGAAGTTTTGTAAGGGACTTAAATAATTATGAACATTTAATCAGATAAATATATGGACCATAACATCGATGGAAGGCCTTTCACCGTTGGAGATGTCTGTATGTAAGTCACCCCCAAAATTGTATTATCATATGTTCTTTGTTTACATTGACTTAATGTACCACAGATGGGCATATTAATACAGCTTATATGTCTGTTTGTTGTGCGTTGGCGGCTGCTAAGTTTTCATTATTTCGTCAATATAAACAAGTATTCTTCTTAAAACACTTTTTCTTTATCTATTATGCATTTGAAAATATAACAAAATTGAAAAATCCGTGTATTTAATCTAGCTATTTTGAACTGTTTAATAATAAATGAAATTCCGTTTTTTCTTAAGTGAGCTTAAACTAAAGTAAAATCAAGATAAGCCGGGAAAAAACATAAGTTTAGATTTCCAATCTTCTTACTGTATACATATACACACACATATTCTACATTAAAATTCTAGCTATTAGTTGATTGCCTATTGTTGTAGTACGAGTTTGAGCAAACATCCATATGGTACTGATAACGAGAATTGGCTTCACAGCGTGTAACCAGCAAAAAAATGCCTAAGGTCTAAAGAATTAAGTAATTCTTTTAGTTGCTACTTGTCGATTGTTTTTACATAGTGACAAGCGGCTCGAGTTTCGCTGTTCGTTCGACTTTAAATTAAAAATTGAGCCTTAAGCAATTTACTCATCGGCGTTCCATTACTAACTTGACGTCAAACTTGCTAAAGACACAAAGAAAAAAACTAACTTAACATTAATCCTTAATGACTAACATGCACACAGATGCAAAAGTATGCCAGTTTTGACTCAATTACGAAATGTAGGAGGCGCTTGTAATTCACAAGTCTCTTTTCTATGTATCGACAGTTAAATAGGGGCTATTAAAATCTTTGTGTGGTCATATACGCAAAACTTTTCAATATTTATTTAATAAAGGTTACTGATGAGGAGAAGTGGCTTCTCAGAAACGCAGCATCTAAAAAAAAAACATATATAACGACTAAAGAATCAATTTACTCTGTTAGCTACTATTTGTCCATTGCTATTACAAAGTGAGAAGCAGTTCAAATTTCGTTGTCCGTTAGACTTAAACATAAAAATTGAGGTTTAACAGTTTTACTTGTCGGCATTCCACACTCACTTGACCTCGAGCTTGCTAAATAAAAACGTTTACAAATAGAAAGGTCGCCTAAACAATCCAAACACTTAATAAATTTATGAGCACTTCCTTTCATGTAGATATCTCTATATGCACAAAAAATAAACAACAAGCCCTACTGTGGCAAAAAAAAACACGGGAAAGAAAGACGAAAAAAAATAACGAAACATTAGGTCCCAATGACAATCGCAAAAATGCAAAAATAAGATGCATTTGTTATTCACAAATCCTTTTTCTGCGTATCGGCAGTTAAATAGAGACTATTAAGTTGCAGCTTCCTTGTTTTTTTTTTTTGTGATCGGGACGTTGACGTACTGCACTGCACGTTCAAGTGGACCCACGATACCAAGCCACGGGGCTTGTTACGCGCGAAGCCCAGGCTAGAAGCACCCACCTCCCGCCCAGCCAACCGAGGGGCGCAGCCGCATAACGAGTGACACGAATCGCGAAGACGGAGACAAAAACGCGGACTCGCTCGCTCACTTTCAATTTACCATATCTACTAGCTAGATGCTTTAGTATAGATGGTTTGTTGGAGTTAAGGGAGTTATTATTAGTCAAAAAGTTAAATAGATTATTATAGTTAAAACAAAGGACACGAAAAGGTTCATGCAGGAGATAATTTGAATTACAGTGCTGAAGATAGATAGGAACACAATTTCTAGTAGTTCTACATGGAACACAAAAACTGATTTGGCTAATTAAAGACGGCGAGTCAATATCACCATTAATCAGCTAATGTATAAAGATAATTTTCAGCACATTTTTTAAGAATTTCAAGAGATGGAAGGTTTATTAGCAGGAGCCTACTTGAATATGAAGGGAGCGGGTTATTGGTGTCCCAATTCAACCCAAAAAGTAAAAATTTCTTTTGAACAGACTCAATGCGGTCCTGGTGATTCCTGTATTGTGGACACCAGACAGACAATGCGCACTCTAAAATAGGTCGGACAAGAGAAGTATACAGTAGTTTGTTTGTATAAGGATCATCTAATTCCTTCGACCATCGCTTGATAAAACCCAGAACACCCACAGCATCATTAACGGTAATTGAAATGTGTAACTTGAATTTTTATTTAGGGTCTAAAAGAACACCAAAGTCGATACGATCAAGGGGCATATCGTTAAGAAGGTACGGTGTCTGAAGCGGTATGCTACGACGAAACGACATAACTTTGCATTTAGAACAGTTGAGACTTAGTAAGTTTACCTGACACCACGATTGGAAAGAATCAAGGTCATCTTGCAGCCTGAAGTGGGAAGAAGAGTCGTTGAAGGACAAGCAAAGTTTAACGTCGTCGGCGTACATAAGTACACGAGAGTGGGATAGAACCTGAGGCAGTCCGTTGATAAATAAGGTGACTAGCAGGGGGCCGAGGTGTCTACCCTGCGGTACCACTGATGTAACCGTAAGGGGCTTAGAGTAAGAGTCATTAAAAAGAACTTTCTGGATTCTGAGATTAAGGTAGTCGGAGATCTACTTAAAAAGATGGGATGGGAAGCCAAGGAGATCTAACTTATGAATAAGTAAACACTGATTTACCGAGTCAAATGATTTGCTGAAGTCAGTGTAACTGACGTCAGTTTGCATTTAATTCTTAAATCCTTGTATTACAAAAGAAGAAAATTCTAGTAAATTAGTGGTGGTGGACCTACGCTTGATAAATCCATGCTGAGCAGATGAAATTATAGAACCACAAGAGTGTTATAACTGTGAAGTTAATATTTTTCAAAAAGTTTAGGAGTAGCAGACAGTTTTGATATTCCTCTGTAGTTTAGGGCATCCGACTTATTAGCCTTTTTATGGAGAGGAATAATAAACGAATCCTTCCAGAGAGAAGGGATAGACGAAGAATTTAAAGATAGATCAAAAAGATTCAGAATCGGCTTCCAAAGTGCATCAGCGCAGAATCTGAGAATACACCCCATAAGACCAAAAGGACCAGGAAAAAGTTAGGCTTAATAGACTTAAGTTCATTAAGCAATAAGCTTTAGTGACTTGGAGAGGTGGGACTTTATTAGACCTGCATAATCTATAGGGGTATATCTGATCAGACCAATACTTAAGAGAGGAATAAGTAGTTTGAAAGAACCCTGCACACAAATTGACACTGCCTTGATCCGTATTAGCTTTAGTATTTATATAAAACAATGAAGAAGGTAGGACTGATGTTTTCCGTTTAGAATTAACAGAAGTATAAAATTGTTTTGGGTCCTGAGAAAATTGTACCCTACAGCGATGCTTTAAAGCACTCGGAATTAATAACAGTGAACCTTGAACGAGCAGTGAAATAGTCAGAGGACCTTCCCGAACTTTGAACTTCTTAAAGAGTCTCGATTTGATATTTTTTAGTTTTTATATTTTATATATATATTTATATTTTTATATTTTTTGGTTTTTATTAACCAAGGAGGCTTATTCAGCCAAACGGGACTACTGAACGGAACCAAATCCTTAAAAATGGAATAAGGAATTTTGTAAAACAAGTCAACCGCACTGCCCATATCTGTACAATCGTACAAGTATGACCAGTCTGATCGAAGGATGGCATTGTTAAGACTTGCGAAATAACTGAACGAAATAAATAAATATGTTCTAGCTGACAAGTTGAGTGATGCAGGTGCAGTAGGAATAGGAATATCCATAGTTAGGTGTAATGATGGGTGAAACGGGTCTTCAGGAAGCAAAAGCGGACTGACTCTAGAGACCATTGAAATGGAAGGGTTGGAAGCAAATATAATATCAAGCTGGTGATTCAATGAGTTTGTTACAAAATTAACTTGGGATAAGGACAATTCAAGTATTCCGTCAACAAATTCGTGTTGCTTTGAAGCTATCAAACTGGCTGAGTCGATCACAGAGGACCACGTGACATCACAGATATCGAAATCACCAAAAACCAACAATTGATCCGTAAAATTAAGAACAATTGGTCCCGGCAGAAGCCCGGAATCAACAGCAATCAATACGCCACCACCCTGTCGGGCGGCACGATCAAATATATAGGCAGTATAATTGTAAGGAAAGATTGCAGAGTCTAAGATATCGGATTAATCAAGTTTCTGTAAAAATTAAAATATGAAAATCAAATGATAGGCTGTCAGTGTAAAGTTTAGCGAGCTTAGATTTAAGGCCTCTAACATTTTGGTAAGCAAGAAAAAAAGATGAAGTTAGTTTTTTGGAGCTATGTTAGAGGGTATAGTTATAGCTTTAAACTCTTTTACGACAAGGTGCTCAAGCCAGAAACTTTTTTTTCAGATTCTGTCAAAACAGTCGTCCGGAACACCAATATTGCGCGTAACATTAAACCTAAACTTTTCTACCTTAATCTTCGAACTATGTAAATTAGTTTTGACCTGTAAATAGGCGGCAACATCTTCAGATGTAGAATCTACGGCTACTCTAGAAATAAAGACCATCTTCGGCTTTGGAATACCGATGAGAGATCTAGGCAGAGCAGCCATAGCAGTGGGTATGCTACTGTCGGATGAAGTCAATGATACTGAGGGCACAACACTAGAAAGTTCGACAGGGAGCACATTTACCGACATTTGCGCAGACGAGGAACATTCAATTTTCGTGTCATCCACCCTCTCCAGAATGGCCGGATTGGCCCATCCCCATTAAAGCGTCCGCATTTGGCAGCCGTTGTTCGGGCTGTGGACTGTAGCTATCGAACGGCCTAGGAGTACGAAAGATAGAATATCTAGAAGCTTGCACAGGGGTTTTCGGCTCTATAACGACAGGGTCAATAGAGTCCTTTTCCAGACCAGATCTACTCAGATTATTTACTTTCTTGCACTTAAGAGACTCCATATTAAAAGATGTGAAATTTGCTGCGAGCGTCGAGAATGACATTTTTAATTGCTTAAAGCCAACGTGGAGACCATTAAAGCCTTCTTTTGCGTTCCGTAAGAACGAACGAAGCCCTGCTTCAGCAGGTCGACACATTTAAATTTCAAACCATGATTTTTTGTAAAATTATCGTTTACACGGACACTGATTTTGGCACATTTGAAATGAATGGTGTTACGTCAGAGCCAATAAAAAAGCATAGGCTCGGAAGAATCAGCTTTGAGAGGGCAACTTTTTTTGTAGCAGTCAGCCATTGTAATTGAGAGAACAATGGGAATGATAGAAATTTTAAATTTCTCACTAAGTAGCTGGTAGCAGTAAACGGACGACACAATAGCAAGCAAACGATAAAATTTCTCACTAGGTGGGTTTACAAACGAATAACGCAAACGCAAATGCAAAACAGCAACAAGATATGACTAGCAAGACAGAGACTCTAAAAATAGCACAAAGCTTTACAGGCTGACCAGAAGCAAAAAAAAAAAACGCACAAACAAAACAGAGCGCGCTGGTTTGCTTAAGCTTATAGCTCAGATTTTGGTCAAATTTGCACAATAATTAAATGGGTTGAGAGGTGGGTTGTGCTATCCTTTCAACTCCCAGATACATAATAATATAAAGGATACCTACTGAAACTAAAAGTGGAGCTCAACTTCCAAAACTAAAATACCTATAAACAAAACGGGACAAACTCTAAATATTCAAATTTACGAAAAGTAATGTAGCTTTTATATGATTCGAGTCGCAACAATTGGCGTGGTCTATGATGTTAATTGACACACGCGTTCTTTACCCAACCCGACCTATGACCTTCAGGCAACAGTTGACTGAAGATCCCCATAAGAACAAATTGCTACTTCAAGTGCCCATGTCTCCAGGAATTATAAAACTTACACTTCCATGTTAATATACTTCATGATTTATTCAGAAATTACTTAAACATATACTCATCATTACGCTACTTCTTAGCCACTAATTTCCTAACTGAAATTTATTTTAATAATATGAATCAACTTTTATATTCTACAATGTTCTTAGATATAAAAAAAAATAAGTGCGTGGATATTTATGATTCAGCAATTATCGTTGCTGATCATAATTGTGTTTAACTTAATGCTCTTTATGTAACAAAACCAAATCTCAAAATTCATCATCTGGATAGGGATGTTTGCTCAAACTCGTACTACAACAATTGGCGATGAACCAATTGCTACAATTTTAATATAGAAAATGTGTGTGTATATATATATAGTAAGAGATTTGAAATCTAAGCTTATGTTTTTTCCCGGTTTATCTTGATTTTAGTTTAGTTAAAGCTCAATTAACAAAAAATAGGAATTTGATTTATTTATTCAACAGTTCAAAATAGCTATATTAATATACGGATTTTTCAATATATATTCAAATGCATAATAGATAAGGAAAAAGAGTTTATTGAGTTATTGAGATTTTTGGTTAGATCATTGTTGTGTGTAAGCTTTTAATTATTCAACGCACTTTATCGGACTGAGCTTTTGACTCGAGCTTTGGATTTGGTTATCTTTGCACACTGGGCTCGACCTACATAAAATGTCCGAGAAAAAATTATAAACTACATTTGCCGAAATTATTGTGTCCGCCACATTATGGGACCTTCTGCATTAGGCGACCTGACTGACAATCCATATCAAATTACACTTTAGGCGGTTTTAGATTGCCGTTGTCTTATTCACAACACTGCAAATGAGGTTAGCGACATGTCTAACGCTAAAGTTTGTTGATCTTTAACAAGACTGCAGCTGCAGCGCTAACGGCTTAGCAGGCGGGAAATTCTGATGATGGATTCTCCGTCTGGATCCGTGGAATCTGCTCCCAGATCCGGGAAATGGCATAATGGCAATGGCACCAATGGACCCAAATTTTCGACCCAAATTTGCGACCGACACCCTAAATTCGTTGCCTTCGTACAGAGCGAATGCTCCACTGCAGGGTATGATACGTGTCTGCGATCTGGATGTGGGTTTTACGGCACATTTTTATTGTGCTTTTTCCAATGCACAACTCCAATTTGGTTGACGTATTGGATAAATGCCAAATGCCAACATATTAAGATTTGATCCGTAGCTTCTCTGCTGTGAACTCTGCCAGCAGGCTTTACGATATTCCCGTACGGTATACAAACGGTTCGGGTTGTTGCGGGACACAATGTAGATTTTCCGGACCATTACAATCACAGCGATCATTACAATGTAACTGCCGACACGCAGCAAATGGACTCGTAAGGTAGAGACGCTTCTTATTTTCCGTAATTGAGTCAAAGCTGGCATATATTTTGCATCTGCGCGCCTGATAGTCATTAAGAATTAATGTTACTTTAGCCTTTTCTCTGTGTTTCTTTGCCGTATTTTTTGTGGTTGTTTTCTTTTACACATAGAGCTATCTACATGAAAGGCCATTAGCTTTGCCTTGTTTACTTGAATTTGAATTTTAACGGTTCACATCGTATATCGTTTGCGACATAATTGTCAACTGCGCTGCAAGCTTACTGTAAGCTGCGCTTACGGCTTGCTAAATTCTGATTGGTCAGTAATACAGCCAAGTTAACATTGCATTTGACTCTCCAAGAAAAGGCTCGGGAATGGTCAGCTATAAAAAGTTGCGCACAGCTGTCAAAGGTCTCTTTGCTGATATTGCGTGGCTGAAAATAATTAAAGTAAATTAGATAACTAAAATTTGCAAAATTGCACGTGGTGTGACGGACCAACACATCCGGTAAAATAAGTAGAACACGAAAATCCAAAGCTCGAGACAAAAGCACAGTCCGATAAAGTGCATTGAAAAATTAAAAGCTTACACACAACAACGATCTAACCAAAAATCTGAATAGTCAGCAAATATATTAAAAATCTAAAAGTACATAAAATAAAAGTGAATGAAGTGTTGAAAGAGACTTAAATAATTATGAACATTTAATCCAGTAAAGATATGGACCATAACATCGTTGGGAGGCCTTTCACCGTTGGAGATGTCTGTATGTAAGTCACCTCCAAACTTTATTATCATATGTTCTTTGTTTACATTGACTTAATGTATCACAGATGGGCATATTAATACCGTTTATATGTCTGTTTGTTGTGCGTTAGTGGCTGCCAAGCCATTATTTTGTCAAAACATACAAATATTTTTCTTTTATCACAATAAAACACTTTTTCCTTATCTATTATGCATTTGAAAATATAACAAAATTTAAAAATCCATATATTTAAATTAGCTTTTTTGAACTGTTTAATAAATAAATGAAATTCCGTTTTTTTTTGCTTTATTGAGCTTACAGTTAAGTAAAATCGAGATAAACCTGAAAAAAAAAAATAAGTTTAGAATTCAATATTCACTAACTCACTTAAATATGTTATATTTCAAATCTTCTTACTATATACAAATACGCGCACATATTCTATATTAAAATTTTTATCTATTGTTTTTTTTTTGCAGGTTTCTTTATTTACAATCTGTCCTATGTGTGGACAATCAGTAAATTGTATGTAATTTACATTAACAATTACAGTACATTAACTTGTGTCGAGTTGTTGTGGAGGGGTGATAATTAGGTGAGGGGATGAGGGTAGCTCAGCGTCCACGGTGAGGCAGATCCAGCGGGTGGAGCCTTTTGAGTCTCCGGATGGTGGTGCTGTTGTCCAACAGATTGATGGCCAGGGGGTTGGCGTGCCTATCGAGACGGGCGATGTGGGATCTGCTGAGCCTGGCGATCTCCTCATGCACCCATGGGATGCCAAGCTCTTGATGGATTTCGGCGTTTGATGTTAGTAAACTGGCGTTCGACAAGACCCTTAGTTTTTTGGAACCTTTGTAACACGCTGAGGTTCGAGCGACTGGCTATACCCCGTATGGGGATCCCATAGGTCCACATGGGTTTCATTAGTGCCTTGTAAATGAGCAGTTTCAACCTTAGCCTGAGTTTCGACCTTTTCCCAATGAGCCAAAGATGCTTGTTCAGCCTGACGTTCATCTGTGCCCTTTTATTGATGAGGTGTTGCTTCCAGGTAAGTCTCCTGTCAATAATTATGAACAAATACTTGGCAGTGTGCTATCGGGGATTGTTGAGCTATCCAGGGTGACTGGGGGCAGTCTCCTCTTCTCAGAGCGAATGTGCAGTGGGTGGATTTGTCCCGATTTACCATGATGTTCCACCTCTTTAGCCACGTGCCTGTTGTGTCGAGCTGGGACTGCAGTGTGAGAGAGGCGGTCTGTGGGCAGGTGTCGCTGGTAATGAAGGCTGTGTCGTCAGCGTACATGGCAGCGAGTAGACTCGGGTCCATGATTAGGGGCATGTCAGCGGTGTACAGAGTGTAACGTACTGGGCCCAGTATGCTACTTTGCGGGACTCCAGCTCGAACGTCAATTATAGCCGATCTCTCGTCGCCACACTTCACAAAGAAACTTCTGCGTTCGAGATAGGATTTGAGCAGCAGATAGTATGGGGCGGGTAGAGCAGTTTTTAGCTTGTACAGCAGTCCAGCGTGCCATACCCTGTCGAAGGCCTGCTTCACTTCTAGGAAGACTGCTGAGCAGTACTTCCTCTCCTCGAAAGCTTCCAGAATTTTCCCCACAATGCGGTGACACTAATCCGGTGTGCCATGACATTCCGTGAAGCCAAACTGGTGATCGGGGATCAAACCAGCCTCGTCCAGTATTGGTCAGACTCTACGCAGAAGTAGTCTCTCAACTACTTTGGAGAGTACCGCCAATAAGCTGATCGGGCGCTATGAGGCGAGATTGGTTTCCCAGATTTCGGGATCACTGGGTGGGGAAGCGTCCTAGCTGGAAGCATTTATTTGTGATGTTTAGGAGGAGCTGGACTCCATTCGGCGGGAGTGCTTTAATGGCTGGCACGTCAATACCCTCGTAGCCTGGGGATTTGGTCGCCTTTAGCCTTCTAATTTCGTCAATTAGCTCGTCTGGCTCGACTGCGGGGATAGGGAGAGACATCTGGCAGGGCACATCCAGGAAATCGGCTGTCTCGGCTGCCTCTTGTTGAGTGCACCTTGCGAAAGGGGAGAAGGCCTTGTGAAGGTGTTCTGCAAAGGTTTTAGCTCTTTCGCTGTCAGAGCGGCACCAAGCACCATTGCCGTTCCGCACAGGTTCCTTGCGTCGAGAGGGCCTTTTAATGGATTTCGTAATCCTCCAGAGGTTGTGTTGAGGGTCGTCCGGTTCCACTTCAGCGAGGTACTGCTCCAGGGATTGTCTGCGAAGATTACACAATTGCTCCTTTAGCTCTTTGGCAGACTTGTTAAGCTCGGTCTTGTCCCTGAAGTTGTGAGAGTTGTGCCATACTCGGCGGGCGTAGTCTCCTTTTCTCAGCAACCAAAGCAGCAACAGCGGGAGACCACAGGTGGACGTCTCTGCGAGGGATCCTATTGATGAGTCGGCTTGGCGGAGTGGCGTGCGAGACGGCATTATCAATTTGTACATTGAACTGTTCGACAACGTCGTCCAGATCTTCCCCTGACGAGATCTCAACCGCCGGGTCAAGATTGCTCTGCAGCCAGTGTTGATACTGCTCAATGCTGGTGTTTCTCTTAAACAGTCTGCCCTTAGCAGAGTTGGTGCAGGCTGGTCACATTACTCACTGAAATACTATGCCGCTCGACCCCTCTAGATTGGACAATGTCTAAGATGTCGGGTACCTTGTTGGGGTCGGTAGGCCAGTAGGTGGGTTCCCCAGTGGAGTGGCTGTCAACTAGGCTATAGTTGATGGGCCTGTACAGGGCAGTGCCCTTGGGGTTGTTGATGCGGGATCCCCGGCATTGAGGTCTCCTTCAGCGATAAATTTCAGCCCAAGACTGTCAAGGAGTTCCCGAAATTGGGCGTCAAAGTCTATGTGACGTGGGGGGCAGTAGACGGCTGAGAAGGTGAGGATTCTCATCTTGGCACACTGAACCCAGTCCTCTTGCTGTGCAGGAAGCTCCGTGTACTTAAGCCCGCTAATGATAATGACTGCCGCTCCGCCACGAGCGGTGCCATTGGGGTGGTTCACGGCGATAACATCGTAGCCGGAGATAGTGAAAAACGAGTACATCCTTGGACGTCAATGGAGGCTCAATGGTGACGATACACCAGCAGAGGCGTTTGATTGCCGAAGAACAGCGACATCGGCTTCTTGTTGGTGCGGCTGATGATGGTGCCCATGTACTGCGATCTCGTCGATATCCGTGGAGTAATGGAGCCCCTTGACGACTATTCTATAAGCGCTTTCGTCCCGCGCCTGGAATGTTTGGTACCGAACCTCATTAGATTTGAGGTACTCCTTAAGTTTCGTGAAGCTTTCCTTTTCCTAATGCGCTTTCCATCGCTGCTAGAGCTGTCGTACTCCGGGGAAGACTTTGGCAATTTTGATGCGGACGGGACGCCCTTGGGCTTGGTGGACACGAATGAAAGGAGGTTCGGAGTAGTAAGCTGCCACTTAGGCTTGGCGGGAGCAGTGTGGGCTACTAGAGATGGCGGGGATGGCGTAACCATGGTGCCTGTTGGGGCTGCCATGGGCAGCGACAGCTGCGGTAAGTGCAGTTATTTGCTGGCAGTGAACAGTAAATGAACACCTGCAGTCACACACACTCGACTCAGCGCAAGTGCCAGAGTGTATTTGTGGGGCGAAGTCAGACGCGTGATTGGCTCGACCAATTAGAGAGCGGCTGTAGATAAGGGATAACGGCACTTTTTGGACAAAAGTTACGCGGTTTTCTAGGCACGTCTTTACACGACGAGTGTTCGATCGCGACTGATCTATTCGTTGATCGCCTATTGTTGTAGTGTGAGTTTTGAGCTTTTGGTTTTTTTACATAAAAGAGCATTAAGTTAAACACAATTATGATCAGCAACGATAATTGCTGAATCAAAAATATCCGCGCACTTGGTTTTTTTATATCTAAGAACATTGTAGAATATAAAAGTTGATTCATACTATTAAGATAAATTTCAGTTAGGAAATTTGTGGCTAAGAAATAGCGTAAATTTGGTATATATTTGAGTAATTTCTAAATAAATAATGAAGCTTATTAATATGGATGTGTAAGTTTTATAATTCCAGGAGACATGGGCACTTGAAGTTGCAATTTATTCATATGGGGATCTTCAGTTAACTGTTGCTTGAAGGTCATAGGTCGGGCTGGGTAAAGAACGCGTGTGTCAATTAACATCATAGACCACGCCAATTGTTGCGACTTCAATCATATAAAAGCTACATTACTTCTCGTACATTTGAATATTTAGAGTTTGGCCCAAGTTTAGAGTTTGGAGACTACGAAGGCTGGGAGAAAGTTAGGCGTCCCGCATCCCCGGGTTATCGGAAGCAATAATTCTTCTTGTTTAACATACACATTTTTATGCACTCGGTTGATATCTGTAGGCTTAATTCTGATATGCCCGGGTTCTATAAACTTTTATTTGTTGCTGGTAGCTTAGAAGAAACATTTGGATACAAGTTGGTTGACGAAAGGTCGATAACACTAATTAATCACTTAGCCATCAGTCTGCATTGAGTAGAAATCAGAATATTTTCCGTCAGCAATAACATCTGCTACTTTAGTATATTGCTTTCGCAATTCCAGCTCAGTTGTTTTCATGTTCTTGGTAATTTACTTTGATCTGCGTTGGTTAATTCTTACAAATACTTTTGCATTCTTTTTGTAATCTTGCGTATTTGGCTAAGAACGGATACTCTGCAAGGGTCACTACATTAGCCTTTTCAGAGTTTGCCAGCAAGGATCATAGCTAAATATCCAAATACATATAATGGATAAGAAGAAAATCTCTGTGTTATGAAGCTGCTGATATTTAATGGCGTATTTCTCTCTAAATGACACATCTTGCTTCATGTGCAATTTTGTACCGAGAAATAAACATTATATGGAAAGCATTAAACACCTAAATATCTTATCGAAATTTAATTAAAATAGCCCAGGCAATTACCTACTTTTTATGAATTGAAATAGTTAAGATGTAAATTGCTATACACTCAAGTTGCCAATGTCACAGGAAACAATTAAAGATAGAAAAATAAATGCCTTTAGAACATAGCCCGCATGAAGCACCCATATTTAGCGTAGCATCTGCATTGGTTGCAGAAAACAATTGTCTTGTATGTGGTCAACTTATGACTGACAGGCAAGTATGTGTAATCTTTCATAAAGCATGCTTGGAAAATTGGTTACAAACACATACGGAATGTCCCAATTGAGAATGGATTAAGTGTCGAAGAATTTTTATATAGAATAAAATCATGAACAGATGAGACAATCGAAAGTGACTACAACGATGTGTAAGCACATGCATATCCTTTTCATTTGGTCTGACTTTTTTTTGTCCTCGCGACAACAGTAGACTGTAGCTCAGATTTTCGTAGTAAAGAACAAATACGATCTCGTAAGCAAAAGCCAAGGGAAACATTAGCTGTGTATTATGATGCTGTGGCCTCGCTGATTGATAGATTTTCAGTGAAAATGGAGAAAGAAGAAATTTTAAAGATTTTGAAGAATAATCTACTGCCTGAGATACGTCATCAGCTATTGTATCATCCCAATCATACTATTAGTCATTTACGTCGGTTGGTGGAAATGCACGAATCTCTAAAGAGCGAACTAACCGGCCGTGCTGAATTTCCGCCCAAGCAAAAGACACAGAGCATGGTGAAGAACCGGAAACAATACAAGAATCTGAAGTACCCGCCATTCGTAGGTCAACTTTAACTTGTTGGAATTGTGACGAGGTTGGACATGTATGGGAAACTGTCTCGCAGAGCGTCGAATATTCTGATAAGGTTGTGGCACACTCAATGTGTACAAGCCTCAATGCCAGACAAGACTTAATCGCCAATCGGAAAACCGATCAAAGGGTGCACCCAACTACACCAGGTTTTCCCCGAAAAAGTAGATAGTACTCGCAACAACTCAGCAACAAGAAATATTGCGCATCCCTAGATTTTGAATAACCAACTAACTCAGGCTCAGAACTGAGGTTGACAATGAGGTGGATACACATTGTTTCAAACACTATCACAAACGGCTGAACAATTACCTTATAGTTCGAAATAGAATTTTTGAGAAAGAACCTATTATTAGTAAAAGTACTCGAACACGAAGAACAAGGAATACACAAAGAATAAGGAATTATTTTAATAATATTAGAAGAAAAAATAAGTAACTGGTATCATCCATTTTTAACAAAGATAATGACTTGCGTTCTTATGCTCTTATGAACTTGGTTTGCTGGATACAGGGGCCAATGTTAGTTGTATTGGTGCTTCATTAACATGATATTGACATAGACAATGCGAGACCCGTAAAACAGCGTTTTTATCCGGTCAGCCCGGCTGTTGAGAAACTTTTATTTACGGAGATCGATAGGATGTTGTCTTTGAATGTTATAGAGCCCTCGACTAGTGCTTGGAGTTCGCCCATGCGCCTTGTCGTTAAACCAAATACAGTAAGGTTATGATCAGATGCATGGAAGCTATATGAAGTAAGGTCATGCCTTTCGGATTATGCAACGCTCCTTCGACAATGTGTCGTTTGATGGATAGTATCATACTGCCAGATTTTCCATATTGTGTTTTTGGATACCTTGACGACTTGTGCATAGTTTCGGAAGATTTTTTATCTCATTTGAGAGTCCTCGTCCGCTTAGCAGATGAGTTTAAGAGAGCCAATTTGACCCTTAATGTGGATAAGAGTCAGTTTTGTGTCACAAGTGTGAACTATTTAGGTTACGTAATTGGCAGTTGTGGAATCTTTACAGATCCGTCAAAGATCTCATGTATTCTAATTTGGATATCACCAAAGAATCTTAAACAAGTCCGTACCGCAGATTTATTCAAAACTTCTCGGAACTCACTAAAAAGAAATTTTGTTGGACTGCAGAAGCAATGGAGGAACTTAAACATATTTTAACATCCGCGCCAGTTCTTCAGAGCCCTGATTTTGATGGAAAATTTTACCTTCATTGCGATGCGTGTGATTTCGGGATTGGTGCTGTGTTAGTATCATCGCGTTTATGTCAAAAAAAATGAGTCATGTCCAGATAAATTTTAGTGTTACAGAGCGCAAATGCTTGGCCATCATTCTAGCTATAGAAAAGTTCCGATGCTATCTAGAAGTACAAGAGTTCGAGGTCGTAACGGATCATTCCAGTCTTTTTTGGCGCATGCGCCAACAAAACTTTTCAGGCTAGCACTTTCAGACTAGCACGCCGGATTTCTCGACTTCAGCAATTTAAGTTTTCCATTTCACATCGAAAAGGAAAAGACCACGTCATACAAGACGCTCTCTCACGGTTAAGTGAAGATGAGGTGGCAGAGTTGGAAATCATTCCCATTATTGATCTTAAATCTTATACGATTGCAGATGACGAGTATAAGATCGTAAAAGCAGAATATTTGGATCAATTGCCAAAATTTCCAGATATCAAAGTTATTGACCCGTATCGGTATATAAGAACAGAACATGCCTCATGAAATTTATCGCAGGAAGAACACTCATGGTCGTAGGGGAACCCAAAAGGCTCAGAGCTGAAGTTACTCACTTTGCTCACCCATAGAGTCACATAACCCTACTTGTAGGCCGCTTCAGAGGTTATATATTGATTTACCAGGTCCATATCCCAAAACAAAAAATGGAAACATAGGATTGGTTATTGCTTTAGACCACTTTAGCAAATACCATTGGTTGCACCCTTTGCAGAAATTCACCTCAGCAGCCATACAGGACTTTTTGCTGAAAACGATTTTTCATGAATTTGGTCTGCCGGAGGCGATTATCAGCGACAACGGAAAACAATTTAGGGCAAATGATTTTAAAGCCTTTTTTTAACAGAGTTAGGAATCCAGCATTTATATACCGCTTCGTATTCACCACAAAGTAATGCTGCAGAGCGTGTTAATCGATCCTTATTAGCTGCTGTTAGGTCATACAGAATGGAATATATACCTCACAGCTATTTCCTGTTCGCTTAGATTCTCTTTACATCAATCATTAGGATGTTCGGCTTACAAAACACCATCTGGAGTAGACATGATCACCCATGGGGATGATTATCGCCTACTCAAGAATTTGTCCTTGTTGGAAGAACCTATCGCGCCCTTAACTAGATCTGACAACCTAGCTCTGCTTCGTAAAGATATTCAAGCTTATAATCGTCAAGCTTATGAGAGAAATGTCAAGCAATATAATCTTCGATCGAATTCTATCTCGTATAAGGAAGGCCAAGTAGTATTTCGAAGAAATTTCGCTCTTAGCATATTTTCCCAAAACTTCAACGCAAAACTCGATGCACAAATTGTAAAATGTCGTGTTCGGAAAAACCTCGGCAAGTGTTACTACCCACTCGAGGATATGCAAGGTCGCGAAGTAGGAACATTCCACTCCAAAGATATACGAAACTGATTCCCGCTAATCTTATGTATATCGGTGTAGAATTATCGGGTGATGTAAAGGTCGCTGTGACTTGTTTACTTAAATTAAATTTTAAAGACTGACATCACATATCGTTTGTCGTCGATCTAGCTACGTCTCTCCGTTCGCCCGTATGAACACCTACATCTCGGAGGCTATATTTATATATATATACACAAAAACAAATATATCCCAGAGAATATAAAAAATAGGGTCGCCAAATAGTATGTAGACTCGCCTTGCGGAGAATCATTTTATTCAAAATTTTATCACGCCCCTCTCGCTCCCACAAATCGATAAAAACCTTATAGTCATTAATATCGGATAATAATTGGAGACAAAAACGTATTAAAAAACAACATTTTCTATGAGATATAGGTAAATCGGCTGAAGCTGAATTTTTATGTTAAAGTAAAACGGACAACGAAACTTGAGGCGCTTCTCACTATGTAGCAGCAACCGTCAAATAACAACTAACATAATTAATTAATTCTTTAGACGTTAGGCATTTTTTTGCTGGTTAGACGCTGCATTTTGTAGAAGCCAATTCTCCTCATCAGTAACCATTATGAATCAAATATTGTCAATTTAGCGTATATGTCAGACAACTGAACACTGAAACTTGATAACTTCTATTTAACTGAATTACACACGCGTCTTATTTTTCGTAATTGAGTCAAAACTGACATATTTTTGCATCTAGTTTTTTTCACAAATGGGAGTTGTGGATTTTTTTTGTGCACATAGAGATTTCTACATGAAATGATGTCGTTCTCATCAATTCTTAAGTTTTTGGTTTGTTTTCTCTTTATTTTTCCTTTTTGGCTACGCTTGACAACCAAGCTAGAAGCTCTCAGCTCCCCCCAACGCGCGAGGGGCGCAGCCGCATAACGAACGACACGAATCGCGAAGACGGAAAAAAACGTTAACTAACGTTCGCTCACTCTCAAAGAAAGGGGGAAAAACTACAAGCCATAAACGATTTACATTATCTACTAGCCAGATGCTTTAGTATAAATGTTTTATTTCAGTTAAAGGAGTTATTAATAAAGTTAAAGAGATTATTGTAGTTAGAACACAGGACACGAAAAGGTTCAAGTCCAACGGACAGCGAAATTGAGTCGCTTATCTCCTTGTAACATGCAATCAACATGTTTTGAACAAAGTATGCATGCTAAGTAGGACTCAGTCCGCATGCAGGAGGGCCGATACAACTCCCATACAAGGAAAATCAAGTGGAACCCTCTGGTTCCGTAGCTCTTTCGGCGTAGCGTGGGTTGTGCTATCCTTTCACCTCCCAGATACATAATAATATTAAGGATGCCTTCTGAAACTAAAAAATGGAGCTCAACCTCCGACACAAAAATACCTATTAACAAAACGGGCCAAACTCTAAATATTATAATTTACTAAAACTAATGTAGGTTTTCAATGATTGAAGTCGCAACAATTGGCGTGGCCTATGATGTTAATTGACACTCGCATTCTTAGCCCAACCCGACCTACGACCTTCAAACAACAGTTGACTGAAGATGCCCATAAGAACAAATTGCTACTTCAAGTGCCCATGTCTCCAGGAATTATAAAACTTACACTTCCATGTTAATATACTTCATGATTTATTCAGAAATTACTTAAACATATACTCATCATTACGCTACTTCTTAGCCACTAATTTCCTAACTGAAATTTATTTTAATAGTATGAATCAATTTTTATATTATACGATGATCTTAGATAGAAAAAAATCAAGTGCGCGGATATTTTTGGTCGTTGCTGATCATAATTGTGTTTAATTTAATGCTCTTTTATGTAACAAAACTAAAAGGTCAAAACTCATCATATGGATGTTTGCTCAAACTCGTACTACAACAATAGGCAATCAACTAATAGCTAGAATTTTAATGTAGAATATGTGTGTGTATATGTATACAGTAAGAAGATTGGAAATCTAAACTTATGTTTTTTCCCGGCTTATCTTGATTTTACTTTAGTTTAAGCTCACTTAAGAAAAAACGGAATTTCATTTATTATTAAACAGTTCAAAATAGCTAGATTACATACAAGCATTTTTCAATTTTGTTATATTTTCAAATGCATAATAGATAAAGAAAAAGTTTTTTAAGAAGAATACTTGTTTATATTGACGAAATAATGAAAACTTAGCAGCCGCCAACGCACAACAAACAGACATATAAGCTGTATTAATATGCCCATCTGTGGTACATTAAGTCAATGTAAACAAAGAACATATGATAATAAAATTTTGGGGGTGACTTACATACAGACATCTCCAAGGGTGAAAGGCCTTCCATCGATGTTATGGTCCATATATTTATCTGATTAAATGTTCATAATTATTTAAGTCCCTTACAAAACTTCATTCACTTTTTATTTTACTTTTAGAATTTTAATATATTTGCTGGTTATTGAGATTTTTGGTTAGATCATTGCACGGACTGAGCTTTTGACTCGAGCTTTGGATTTTGTTATCTTTGCACACTGGGCTTTATCTGAATATAATGCACACAAAAAAATTACAAATTACATTTGCCAAACTTATTGTGGCCACCACATTATGGGACCTTTTGCATTAGGCGACCTGACTGACAATCTGTATCAAATTATTCATTATTCGTTGTCATATTCAGTGCATCGAACTGAGCACTTCAAATGAGGTTAGCCACATGGCTAACGCTGGAGTCTGCTGAGGTCGAACGATACTGCAGCTAAGAAAAGCCTTTGTTCAGCGCAGCAGCGCTAACGGCTTTGCAGGCGGGGAATTATGCTGCAATTTGGATTCTCCGTCTGGATCGGTGCAATTTGCTCCCATGGCCGGAAAATGGCATGATAGCAATGGCACCAATGGACCCAAATTTTCGACTCACACCCGAAACTCGCTGCATTGGCACAGAGCGAATGCTCCAATGCGGGGTATGAGATCTGGATGTGGGTGGTACGGCACACTAGAATCGAGAACACAAATTTTAACAGAAGATATGTATGGAACCGAACTGTATGGTATTCTGCGCATACCTTTTACTGTGCTTTTTACAATGCACAACTCCAAATTAGTTGACGTATTGGCGAGATGCTAGATGCCAACAGATTAAGATTTTATCCGTAGCATATCTGCTTTTGTGAGCGAACTACGCTATTCCTATACCGTATACAAACGATTCGGGTTGTTGCGGGATACAATGTAGATTTTGCGGATCTATTTATTTGAACGGATGTGTTGGCAGACACACCACGTGCAATTCTGAAAATCGTATATATTGAATTTAACTTTAATTATTTTCAGGCACGCAATATCGTCAAAGAGACCTTTGAAAGTTGTGCGCAGCTTTTTATAGCTGACCATTCCCGAGCTTTTTCTTGGAGAGTCAAATGCAACGTGAAGTTGGCTGCATTTCTGACCAATAAGAATTTAGCAAGCCGCAAGCGCAGCTAACAGGAAAGGCTTCTAGTTTACAGCGCAGGCGACAAATCTGTCGCAAACGTTGTGTGATGTCAGTCTTTAAAATTTAATTTAAGTAAACAAGGCACAGCGACCATTACATCACCTGATAATTCTACACCGATGGTAGACATAAGATTAGCGGGAATCAGTTTCGTATATCTTTGGAGTGGAATGTTCCTACTTCGTGACCTTGCATATCCTCGAGTAGGTAGTAACACTTGCCGAGTTTTTTCAGAACACGACAGTTTACAAATTGTGGAGCGAGTTTGGCGTTGAAGTTTTGAGAAAATTTGCTAAGAGCAAAATTTCGTCGAAATACTTCTTGGCCTTCCTTATACGAGATAGAATTTGGCCAGGCCAAAACAAATTCCTACGAAATTTCTTTATAGTTTTCTGAATTCCTCCATGTGAGGAAATTAAGCTGTTATGAGCTTGCTTAATAGCTTCAGCTCTGAGCCTTTTGGGGACCCCTTACTTCCATGAGTGTTCTTCCTGCGATAAATTCCCTGAGGCATGTTCTCTTCTTATATACAGATGCGGGTCAATCACTTTGATATCTGGACATTTTGACAATTGATCCAAATACTTTGCTTTTACGATCTTATACTCGTCATCTGAGAACGCATCAGACTTAAGATCAATAATAGGACCGATTTCCAACTCTGCCACCTCATCTTCACTTAAGCGTGAGAGAGCGTCTTGTATGGCGTGGTCTTTTCCTTTTCGATGTGAAATGGAAAACTTAAATTGCTGAAGTCGAGAAATCCAGCGTGCTAGTCTACCTGAAAAGATTTGTTGGCGCATGAGCCAAATAAGACTGGAATGATCCGTTACGACCTCGAACTCTTGTACTTCTAGATAGCATCGGAACTTTTCTATAGCTAGAATGATGGCCAAACATTCGCGCTCTGTAATACTAAAATTTATCTGGACACGACTCACTTTTTTTTGGCATAAGCGCGATGATACTAACACAGCACCAATCCCGAAATCACTCACATCGCAATGAAGGTAGAATTTTCGATCAAAATCAGGGTTCTGAAGAACTGGCGCGGAGGTTCAAATATGTTTAAGTTTCTCCATTGCTTTTTAAAACTCTTTTTTTTTTTTTTTTTTTGTAGAACTTTGTTTTATTTAAGATCTGTCCTGAAGGACAATTATTAAATTTCATAAAAATACTTAACATTATAGATATTCCATTTCAGTTATTTGGGGGTGGGTGAGTGGATGATGGGAAGGGGGAGGGAAGGGAAGCGACATCTTATTCCCATTGCAGGTCCAGTGGATGAACCCTCTTCAGGCGTCTAGTAGTCAGGCTGTTGTCTAGTAGGCTGAGAGCCAGGGTGTTTGGGTGATTGTGAAGCCTGCTGGTGTACCTCTTGCTGGCCTTTGTAATTTCGTCCCGTACCCACGGGACTTTGAGTTGGTCGTGAATTTCTGCGTTGCTGTGGTAGATGTGTGCATCAGAGATTATGCGCAGAGCTTTGTTTTGGAACCGTTGAATGATTCTGCGATTCCCCTCGCAAGCAGTACCCCAAAGTTGTATGCCGTATGTCCACGTGGGCTTTATGATTGCTTTGTAGACAAGTAGTTTGGTTCTTAGACTCATTTTTGAGCGCCTTCCAACTAGCCAGTACAGCTTTCTTAGTTTTTCCTCGCATTGCCGTCTCTTCTTCAGGATGTGTTCCCGCCAGGTGAGCCTTCCATCCATTGTCATGCCAAGATATTTTGGCGTTGGGCTGGCCGGGATAATGCAGCCATCGAGGTGCACTGGGGGGCAGTTACCAGTTCTTAGCGTGAATGTGGTATGGGTTGACTTCTCCGCATTTACCACAATGTTCCACCTTTTAAGCCATTTGTCAACAAGGTTCAGCTGCCGTTGGGAAATGTCAGACGCCTCCTGCGGTGTGTCTGCTGTTGCTAGGAACGCCGTGTCGTCAGCATATGTGGCGGTGAGGAGCCTCCGGTCTTGTAGAATTGGCAAGTCTGCTGTGTAGATGGTGTACAACAGTGGCCCTAGCACACTGCCTTGTGGTACTCCCGCTCTGATGGCCATGCAGGCAGACTTTGCTTCTCCACATCTCACGTAGAAGGTCCTGTTGCCTAGGTATGCTTTGAGGACTTTGTAATAGGTGTCTGGAAGGTTGGCCTTTAGCTTTTGCAGCAGCCCAGGGTGCCAGACTCTGTCAAACGCCTGTTTGACATCGAGCATGATAGCGCTGCAAAATTTTTTCTCCTCGAACGCTTGCATTATGCATCCAACAAGCCTGTGGCATTGTTCCAATGTTCCATGTGAACGCCTGAAGCCAAACTGGTGATCCGGGATCGAACCAGCCTCGTCCAGTACCGGCAACACTCTTCGTAAAAATATTCTTTCAAATATTTTAGAGAGCGAGGCCAGTAAGCTAATCGGACGATAGGAGGCAAGATTGTCCTCAGGTTTGCCGGGCTTGGGTATGAGTATCACCTCCGCACATTTCCAGCTGTTGGGAAAGTGCCCGATTTCGAAGCACCTGTTGAATAGTGCGGTGAGTAACTGTATGCACGGTGGGGGTAGCATCTTTAGCGTCTTTCCGTCAATCCCATCTTGCCCCGGGGATTTGTTTGCATTGATGTTTTTGATCTCCAAGGCAATTTCCTCATCGAAGACCAGTGGGATGGGATGACTGGGTTCGCCAGGAATTTCGAGGGCTCCCATTGTGTCAGTGATGTCCTGTGGTGAGCATCTGTCAAATGGCGCGAAGGAGTTGTGCAAATGCGTGGCAAATGCCTCAGCTCTTTCCAGGTCAGATCGACACCAGTTACCGCTTCCGTCCTTTACCAGCGCTGCTCGCTTTGTGGGCCTCTTTATGTGGCGCGTTACATTCCAAAGGTTGTGCTGCGGATCTCCTGGCTGTAGACTCTCAAGGAATGTGTCCAGAGCACTGCTACGGAGGGTGAGAAGTAGCTCCTTGAGTTTTTTGGAAGCCCTGTTCAATAGGCTTTTATCCCTGGGATTTCTTGTGTGGAACCATGTGCGTCTGAGTCTCCTTTTTTCCGCAAGCATTGCGGCCACTTCCGGGGTCCACAGGTGCAAGTCTCTGGTAGGAGTCTTCTGGATAGAGCTGGTCCTTGGCGAGGCGAACGCAGCTGCATTGGCAATTTCTTTAGTCAGATCCTCAATGGAGCAGTCTATGTCATCTGCGGTGCTTAGCACGCGGTGCGTCGTGGTGGAATTTAGCCATGCTTTGAATTTTTCGGGGTCCGTGTTTTTTCTCCAGAGCTTACGGCGTGGTGTTTTCTTCTCCACGGGAACATCGAATAAGACCGATACGGCGCTGTGGTCCGAGAGCAAGTCATAGTTCGCGCTACAGATAATCTTAGAAGAGTCTATGCCGTTGGTTATTGCAAAGTCCAGGATGTCAGGCTGCTTTCTTGGGTCTGTTGGCCAATAGGTGGGTTCATCTGTAGAGTGGCAGTTGAACCCTCTGCGCTGGATGCATTCAAACAATGCTCGGCCTTTCGGATTTCTGGTTCTGGAGCCCCACCACGAGTGTTTGGCATTGAAATCCCCGCCGATTAAGAACCTCGTTCCAAGACTGTCTAGCAGCTGCTGAAATTCTTTGGCTCCAACTGTGTGCCTAGGCGGTACATAGGCTGCGGCTATATTGAGGTCTCCAAGTGGGCTGGTGAGTCTAATTTGAGCGCATTGAACCCAGTCCTCGGTGACAGGGGGCAGTTCAATATATTTGAAGTTGCTCCTAACCAGGATTGCAGCTCCTCCGCGAGCATTGCCATTTGGATGGTTGGCCGGGATGAGGTCGTAGCCATTGATTTTAAAAAAGGACCTGGTGGTGAGGTGGGATTCTGATATGAGGAGTATATCTATGTGGTTGGTCTTCGCGAAGTGCTCGACCTCTGGCCTGCTTTTGCACAGGCCGTTCGCATTCCATAGAGCTATGTTAAGATTTACTTGCATGTTTTGCCAATTATCGTGGCAAGCATGCTGGTCATTTGGGTGAATATTTTGTCTAGCATTCTTTCCATCATGGCCTCCATGCGAGCTGCAAGGGCCTCAAGTGGAGAATCCTTCTCACTCTCTTGCGGGGGGCTGGAGCTGTCTTGTTCCGGCGCTCTTCCTTTCAAAATATTTGCATAGCTGCTTTTAGCGTTGACGAAGGGCGTGGAGTCGGTTGGATGTCTGATGGGATAGCCTTTTCCAGCGTTTGTGTTTGGTGCCGTTAGTGTCTTGGCCCTCTTGTAGACACTACATCCTTTGTAGGACGCAGGGTGATCACCTTTGCAGTGCACGCAGCAGGCTGGCTCGTTGCTGCTTTTATCGCAGTCTGCATTGCTGTGCATTCCTCCGCATCTGACGCATCTGTGTTCTAGACGGCAGTATTTCTGCGTGTGGCCAAAACCTTGGCAGCGGAAACATTGTAAGACGTCATTGAATTTGATTGGGGGCTCTATTTTCACTACCGCGTTGCACAAGCGTGTGATCTCAAATGCCTGAGTATTGCTGCTCGCTGGCTCAAGGTTGACGAAAAACATACCCATTGGCAACTTGGTAGTTCGGTTAATGGCGTTGTGGGAGTCTCTAACGTTGTGTCCAAGCTTGGCCAGTTCTGCTTTGATGTCCTCCTTGTCGGTTGTCGAGTGCAGACCCTTGATCACAATGCGATATGCGCGCTCGTCGCGTGGTTGGAAAGTTTGGTAACGCTTGTTGTGGAGGTCTAAGTGCGTCTTTAAGGCTGTATAGCTTTCCTTGTCTGGCATCATCACTCTTACTTTACCATCCCTGCCGGCCTTGTAGGTAAACTCGGTACCTTCCTTAACCACTGTGGATATAGATTTTATTAGCGCAGCAATGTTACTTACATCTGGGATGAAAATGGGGGGCGGCTTGATGATCCTAGGTGTAGGCTTGGGAGCAGGCGTGGTTATGGGAGCCTCAGCGGTATCCTCTTCTTCCGAGCTGTATGCGTCGTCGTCGTCACTAATCTTATCATTCGAGAGCATTGCGAAGGAGTTGTTTCTCAGCTTAGAGAGCTTCTTAAGATTTGCTAGCGCTGCTGCGCCGGTGCTGGGCTTGTTGTCGTCAACGGTTGTTCCTTTGGCAGTTTTCCTTTTGGACTTCCCCATGTTCACTCGCAGAACTGGAGTCATCTCGTTGGGCGTCTATTGTGGTGGCGTTAGCTTTTTTCCGGGGGGGTGCGCGGTGTTTCGTGGAGCGGGGGGCCTTTATGGTGGTCTGACAGTCCATCTTTAGGGATGAGGGCGGAGCGGGGTTGAGGGGTGTGCGGTGTGCGTGTCGAAAAACGACAGTCACTGCACGTGGCGTCTGATTGCGAAGTTGTTGTTGTTACTAAGCTTCCAGATGTGAGCGAAAACACGCACAGGCGAGTGCGTGTGTGTGTGTTAGTTCGTTACCGCTGTTTTGCACACGGCACGCAATAATTCAGCGAACAGCAAAGTGGCGTGATTGACTTGTTGCTAAGCAACAGCAAAATGGCGTGATTGACTTGCTGCTAAGCAACAGCCAAATGGCGTCGTTGACTTGCTGCTAAGCAACAGCAAAATGGCGTCGTTGACTTGCTGCTAAGCGTCAGGTTGTAACGGCGTTTGTTGTTGTTGCGTTTGCGCAGTCCGTAGGCACGTCTTTACTCAATGAGTGTTCAATCGCTTTTAAAACTCTGCAGTCCAACAAAATGTCTTCATAGTCGATAATACCTCAGTGATCGGACATGAGAGTTCCGAGAAGTTTTGGATAAATCTACGGTACCAACCATAGACACCGAGAAATTCACCGACTTGTTTAAGATTCACTGGTGATGGAAGTTTGGAATACATGAGATCTTTGACGGATTTGTACAGATTGCCAATTACGTAACCTAAATAGTTCACACTTGTGACACAAAACTGACTCTTATCCACATTAAGGGTCAAATTGGCTCTCTTAAACTCATCTGCTAAGCGGACGAGGACTCTCAAATGAGATAAAAAATCTTCCGAAACTATGCACAAGTCGTCAAGGTATCCAAAAACACAATATGGAAAATCTGGCGGTATGATACTATCCATCAAACGACACATTGTCGAAGGAGCGTTGCATAATCCGAAAAGCATGACCTTAAATTGATACAATGGCCTCCCTGGAACAGTAAAAGCGGGTAATAGCTTTGCTTCTTCAGATAGCTCGATTTGCCAGTAAGCATCTTTCAAGTCTAATTTTGAAATGATATTAGCTTTAGGCAACCGAACGAAAATACCATCAATGCTAGGTAAAGGGCATGCACCTTTTTTTCATTACTGCATTTAGCTTCCTTGCATCTAAACATAATCTTACTTTAATTGGTTTAACGACAAGGTACATGGGGAACTCCAAGCACTAGTCGAGGGCTCTATAACACCCAAGGACAACATCCTATCGATCTCTGCAAATAAAAGTTTCTCAACAGCCGGGCTGACTGGATAAAAACGCTGTCTTATGGGTTTCGCATTGTCTATGTCAATATCATGTTGAATTAAGTTTGAACGACCAAGACCTTTTGAACAATTTGGAAAAAGTAGCTTAACCAATTCCAGCTGTTGCTGTTGCACAGGGGTTATTGGATACTTTTTACATTCATTTTCTTTGTCTGTAACGGACTCTAACTCTAAGATGCTAATTACGCTTGGAGCAAGTTCAAACAGCCTACAAAATCAAAACCCAGGATCACTCTTTGTTTGATAGATGAGATGATGTAAAACTGCATGCCTTTTTGCTTGTCCTTATATTTAACTAATACGTAGCTCATGTGCCGTGCCATCGGCGGTTTTAACGCTATCTACTTTTTCGGGGAAAACCTGGTGTAGTTGGGTGCACCCTTTGATCGGTTTTCCGATTGGCGATTAAGTCTTGTCTGGCATTGAGGCTTGTACACATTGAGTGTGCCACAACCTTATCAGAATATTCGACGCTCTGCGAGACAGTTTCCCATACATGTCCAACCTTGTCACAATTCCAACAAGTTAAAGTTGAGCTACGAATGGCGGCTACTTCAGATTCTTGTATTGTTTGCGGTTCTTCACCATGCTCTGAACTAGATTTTTCCACAGCGTACAGCTGCCGATGATAGGCCTGTGTCTTTTGCTTGGGCGCAAATTCAGCACGACCAGTTAGTTCGCTCATTAGAGATTCGTACATTTCCACCAGCGAGGC